>JBBPBX010002358.1:24853-91416 GCA_038048925.1 Garcialebias charrua | reverse complement strand
TTCAAGAAATTCTGTATATACACTATCTTAACAAATGAGGCTCACACTGTTACGTCGTCATTACTTGGCATCAATGTTAACTGTACTTTGTTTCTGTTTTTGCACTCTTTTTTTGATGCAGACAGTGTCCATGAAGAAGAAGAAGGCTCTTCAGATTCTGTTTCTGACTCTCCAAGCCTTCCCACTTCAAACCCTTCCCCGACCACTGAATCTCCAAGTACAGCTTCAAGGAATTCTACATCCACTCCGCCGGTCAACACGCAGCAGAAAGGCCCCACCCAACACCCCTTACTAGGTATGAAGCAGCACCAAACGTGTCTAACATCACGTTGATAGTAATTTTGTGTTGTGTTTACTATTTTCTTGTAAAACAACGTACATGTAGTAAAACTACATTATCAATTATTCAATTGTGTTAATGCTAAAATGTATTATTCATTTATTACTTTAACTTTCATTCATCAAGTTTATAATTCATATTATTCAGTGTGTTTTTTTTTTGTTGTTTTATGATGGCCTTGTTCTTTTTCTAAATTCACACAAACTCTTGAAAAAGAATACATGTCATTTGTTTATACCCACTTGCTTACCACCATAAAGGTGCAAGATTGCTTTATGAAGAGAATCATATTCCTGATGTTACGATCTTTTTTCAAAATTAGCAGGAACTAAAACTTCAATAACGTATTTAAAAACTGTATCATTCTGTACTTCATTGTCTAACAGCCATTTTCTTGTTTGTTCTATCTAGGTCATAGAAAGCGCAAAGCGACAACTGTAGCTGAAAGCTTTATTACAGCTCAGACTGAACAGGAGGAGAAGAACCGGGCACAGCGAGAGGAACACTTCCGGTTAACCATCGAGGAAGCCCAAAAAGCACGTGAGGCCGCTGCTGCGGAGAGTCAACGTCAAGCTGACGCAGCGAGGGAGCAGGAGCAAGCCATTCTGAGGGAGGAAATGGCTTTAAGAAGAGAGGAAGCAGCACAACGAAGGCAGGAGGCTGACCAGAGGGCTGCTTTCAATCAAGCGCTCCTTGGGGTGCTGGAAACGGTTGCCCGTTCCATGGCAAACCGATAAGTTACGAGAGATGTATATTTCTAAACCTTAAAAAAGTTTTTTCTTGTTTTGTATGCCTTAATTTCTAATAAAAACACAATTGTAAGTTGTGCTTCCATCTTATCTTCAAAAGTGAAGCGCTTACAGCATTTTTGTTGTAAGTCAATAGTGTAGGATAAGCAAAGTAACTTTGTTTTTTTTTAACCTATAACGACACTGGTGAAGATTCTATGTTATCCTTTACATGTCAAATCCAAACCAAAATGGATAAAAAAAAAAAAAAGACTTTCATTTGAAGTGAAGACATTTCGCTAATCATCTGAGGAGCAATGTCAATTTAATGAAAAATGGAGTGTGTGAATAAAGTTATAAAGCTGTGGCGTTCTGTAAGCTTGCAAAATGGAGATTGTTCGGCATGTGTCAATCTCCATAACCCAAGCTCACGGCAAAGCACAGCTTTATAACTTGAATCACACACACACACTATTTTTCATTAAATTGACAAAGGTCCTCAGATGATTAGTGACAGTTACAAATAAGGAGTAGCTTTTCTATTGTTTTGTTTTTTCTGTAATGAGTACTGGAAATTGTAGCCATAATACATTATTTCCATGTTTTGTAAATCAATCTACATAGCAGTACAGTTATAAAGGTGTAGGATTTGTGTAATCTGTTTATAATCATCCTCATTCAGGAGTTTCTCCATCATAGCATCTCAAACACCTGTGGCCTGATGTCCATCCTGTGGATCCAGCAGCTTCTGCAGCATGTTTACCCAAGGTCAAAAAATATCTCCGTGAGTTTGACTGGTAAAATGGAGCACAGCAGGATTTAAATTTAAAACACTATAGCCATGTTTTTCAAATCATGTAGTTTTTTAATGGATAGAGGATCAAATCGAAGTTAAAAAAGCCTAGCTTCCTCTTGCTAAACATCACTTCAATTGTTGAGATAATGTGCGATAGCTTAATTTAATAAGCTGCAAGGTTAAGCATAAACACTAAAAGGTTTTTCCAGAGTCCAATGTAATGTAGTTTATTAATAAGTAATGAACTATGCTATGCTATGGAAACTTCATTTAAACGTTCAAAAACTCTACTTTGCTCCAGACTGTTCAGTGTTTTGTGTGGATAAACGCAGCCTTTCCATGGTTCGGATTGCTGTTAAACGTCTGAACAGAAGTTCTCTTCGACGCCTGAAAATAACGTGTCTTCTGTGATTGAAAATCGCTTCCCTCCCAACTCTGCTCAGTTCTTCTACTCTTTGAAAAAGCAACAGGCAAAGCAGAACGTTGAAAAAAGCAACGAGGTCATCCATTTTGTTGTGTGTTGTTTTCCCCAGCTCTTCTTCTATTGTTAGTGGTGGTTCGTAAAGAGCTTAATGTATCACTAGCGCCACCAGCTGGTTAGAAGCGTTGATATTAATGATCCACCCACTGCAGGAGAACTACCCGCCCACTGCAGGAGAACTTCACGCCCACTAAAGGGGTCCTAATGCGCGCATGGATACAGAAATAAACCGGTCCCATAGGAACTGGCCCAAACTAGCCACAATGGGACCTTACAGGAACCAGACCTGTTGATAAGAGGCATTAGAAAGTGGTCTGAATCTGCCCTTCTTCATTTCTGACGTGTACTCCGGAATGGGGAAGTAGTAGCACAGAGGTTAGAGAAGGTGAGTTTGTGATTGGAAAGTTGCCAGTTCAAATCTCCTGACCGTAACATCAAAAATTTGTGAGGGAAAGGTGATGCACCCATCTGCCTTCACCCTCAACTGCCTCAATTTGAGCCCTTGAGCAAAGCTGTTAATCCCCCATCTGTTCCCCCAGGCACAATGGATGTCAGCCCTATGCTCCACACATGTGGGCTGTGGTAGCTTGGCAGTCTGTGGCGGTGTCAAAAAGGGCATTTGGCATAAAAATTACCAAAACTTCATGCAAGTTCACTTGCTGTGTTGACCCATGAAGAAGAGGAAACCAAAAAAAAATAACAAATTAAACTCTAGTAGCATACCATACCAGCGTTATTTATAGAGCACTTTAAACACCCACAGGACCAAAGTGCTGTACACATAATAAAACAACCATACATGTCAGGAATGGGGGATGACAATTAGGGATGTCCCGATCAGGTTTTTCTGGCCCCGAGTCCGAGTCCTTTAATTTTAGGAATTGGCCGATACCGAGTCCCGATCCGATACTTCTAAAATACATTTTTAAAATGAAGGGGAAAAAAAAGAAACAGATCCAGATGTCCCTTCATTTTTATTTTATTTACCTTAACATTTAACAGAGTACTTCTGTGAGGTAGATTGAACAATCAAGTAATAAGATTTAAAATAAAATTCTTCACATTGAAGTTTAGTGCAACAGTATAAATGTCTAATTTAAAATAAGCAGCTCAACTTAAAATACCAGAACATGACCACAACCTGACCAGAACCTGGCCAGAACCTGAGCAGAACCAGAACCTGAGCAGAACTAGAACCTGAGCAGAACCAGAACCTGAGCAGAACCAGAACCTGAGCAGAACCAGAACCTGAGCAGAACCAGAACCTGAGCAGAACTAGAACCTGAGCAGAACCAGAACCTGAGCAGAACCAGAACCTGAGCAGAACTAGAACCTGAGCAGAACCAGAACCTGAGCAGAACCAGAACCTGAGCAGAACTAGAACCTGAGCAGAACCAGAACCTGAGCAGAACCAGAACCTGAGCAGAACCAGAACCTGAGCAGAACCAGAACCTGAGCAGAACTAGAACCTGAGCAGAACCAGAACCTGAGCAGAACCAGAACCTGAGCAGAACCAGAACCTGAGCAGAACTAGAACCTGAGCAGAACCAGAACCTGAGCAGAACCAGAACCTGAGCAGAACTAGAACCTGAGCAGAACCAGAACCTGAGCAGAACTAGAACCTGAGCAGAACCAGAACCTGAGCAGAACCAGAACCTGAGCAGAACCAGAACCTGAGCAGAACCAGAACCTGAGCAGAACAGAACCTGAGCAGAACTAGAACCTGAGCAGAACCAGAACCTGAGCAGAACCAGAACCTGAGCAGAACTAGAACCTGAGCAGAACCAGAACCTGAGCAGAACTAGAACCTGAGCAGAACCAGAACCTGAGCAGAACCAGAACCTGAGCAGAACCAGAACCTGAGCAGAACTAGAACCTGAGCAGAACCAGAACCTGAGCAGAACCAGAACCTGAGCAGAACTAGAACCTGAGCAGAACCAGAACCTGAGCAGAACTAGAACCTGAGCAGAACCAGAACCTGAGCAGAACCAGAACCTGAGCAGAACCAGAACCTGAGCAGAACTAGAACCTGAGCAGAACCAGAACCTGAGCAGAACTAGAACCTGAGCAGAACCAGAACCTGAGCAGAACCAGAACCTGAGCAGAACCAGAACCTGAGCAGAACTAGAACCTGAGCAGAACCAGAACCTGAGCAGAACCAGAACCTGAGCAGGCATGTAAACAAATAAACTTAAAGTGTCAGTTTTATAAAATAAGGCTAGTAACATGCTTTTCTGAACAGCACTCCTTAACTCTCCTCCTGTGGCTTCACAGAAGGAAGTGTATGTTTTTCTTTATGAGATAAATATAAATTATAAAGTCTCTTGCAGCGTGAGCTGGGCTGCGTTGTCTGGTTAAACTCTGTGTATTGTGTCGGGTGTTTGTTTCTGATGTGCCTAATCAGGTTTGTTGTGTTAAATGCAGCCTTTTCCTTACCTCCTCTTGAAATACGAACTTTCCATTTGTCATCCACTTTAAAATATCTCCACACGACAGACATCGCTGCCTCCACTTCAAGTTAATGCCGCGTTCCGCTTCTTTTTTACGACAGTCACCGCTTTACGGCAGGCACTGCTGCAAAACTATTGTGCATGTTTTGTTCCGAGACAATTTGACTCTGTAACTCAACATACAGTTAATATAATATTCCCGTTTGTGTTTAGAATAAATATACACATATATATCCGATCCCTGATCGGTGTGTAACGCCCGAGTCGAGTCTGAAATCACGTGATCGGGACCCGGTTTCGGATCACGTGATCGGATCGGGACATCCCTAATGACAATACAGTCAGATAATAAAAAGCGATTAAAAGTCAACATCTGGTGTCAAAGGCCAGGGAGAAGAGATGGGTTTTAAGAAGGGATTTACAAACAGACAGAGAAGAGACCTATCTGATATTCAAGGGAAGGCCGTTCCACAGTTTAGGAGCTGCCACAGCAAAAGCACGGTCTCCTCTGAGCTTAAGCCGGGTTCCCACCCAACGCGTCTTGAGCAGCGAAAACGCTCCCGACGCGCTGTGTTGGCTGCTTGTCAACAGATGACTGTTCACACCGAACTTGTCTGAAGACGAGCAGTGGGAGGAGCGTCTTGGTCCTTTTCCGGTCGGGTTTGTTTTGTTTTTTTGTACACCGGGCAGATAAAATCAGCTGTTCGTGAGCCTCGTTACGAGCCGAACTGCAGCTCAGAAAGTCTTTGTTGAGATTAAAATGTTTTTTTTAATGTTTGGGGTGATCGTACGCTCGAGCGGACAGCGGCAACTGTAAAAATGCCAAGTTTTTTACCGGAGGCTGGTTTCTTAATGGAGGCTCGTTGGGCTAAGTTTAAAAAGTCCAAAAAAAAGTCCCGTCGTCGTTGCGTCATCACATAGCAGAGTCTCTCCCGATTGGTTGCTGCGACGCGGCGAGCAGCCGAAGTAAGTCAATGTTCGATTTGTTGAAGTCGGGCAGCCGCTGCTTTGGACGCGCCGCGTGCGCGGAAAAGAACTGCCGCACACTGCCGCGCTGCTCGAACAGCTCAAAACGTGCCGCGTCACGCTTCACCGCTCCAAGATGCTCGGCCACATAGACTTTGCATGTAAACTGGCTGCTTCGGCTGCTCGAAACAAACGTGTTTGGTGTGTAGCCGGCATTCTGCATTGTCTTCACTCAGGAGCAGATGATCACATGACCTGAGGGATCGAGAGGGTGTGTATGGATGTAGCAACTTAGACAGATAGGTCGGGGCAAGTCCGTTAAGAGCTTTAAAAGCAAATACAATAATTTAAAAATGAATCCTAGAATGTGTGGGTAGCCAGTGCAGGGAGGCTAAAACAGGAGAAATGTGGTCAAACTTTCGTGTGCCAGTTAAAAGCGGCAGCAGCATTCTGTACCCTCTGAAGATGAGAGATACACGAATAACTGATTTGTGTATATATTGCGTTACAGTAGTCCAGCAGAGTGGTTACAAAGGCGTGAACTACTGTTTCAAAATGCCGCTGAGAATCGGCCTTACATTAGCCAGCTGTCTCAAGTGGGAAAAAAAATACAAAGGTAGTTTTAACAACAGCTCTGATGTGATTTTCTAATTTTAGTCCAGCATCGACTTTGACCCCCCAAGTAACAGTTGGTCTGATGTACTGGGCCAAGGAACCATCATTGACAATGAGAGTCTCAGTGGAGCTTCCAAAGACCATCACCTCAGTCTTTCCCTCTCTGAACTTTAAGAAGTTCAGAGCCATTGAGGCTTTTATGTCCTCCAGACATGAAAACAGAGGGGCCAGAGAGTTAGACAGGGACGGTCGGTCAATAGGGGGCGCTAGGGCGCCGCCCCACTGGAACCTCTGGAGCTCTTCACCATTTTACATTGAAGACTTTAAAAAAATTATTAAAAATGAAATAATAAAATAAAAATATTTCGAAATATATGCATATATGTTTTTAGTTGTGTAGGATAAATATTTTATGAGTAATGACGAGTTATATTGTTTGTTTCAAAAAACGTTTTCTGATTGGTGACGTATTTCCCGTTTTGGGGCGCTCTGATCTTATCCATTGACTCTCGTTATAAATGGCGCATGCGCAGTTATTCCACGACGTTACAAAAACAATGGGAAGATGCTGGGCGCATTTTTCACCGCCCTGAACACGTCCAACGTGAGCTCTACCTACCGATCGTGTGTTCCCGGCCGTTTATTTATTTATTTAAATTTAATGTAATTTTTTTCTGGAAAATGAGCCGTGCTGTCAGTGATTCAAGCAGACTTGCTCAGGTAAGTTTTCAATCATTGAAAGCCCTTTATCTAATGTCTCTTTGCATTTCTGACTGATATACCTCTCAAATTTTAGATGGCTGTTTGTGAAAAAGCCTTCAGCTGACTGTTTATTCTAAAAGTGGCAACTGGTGACTTGTTTTTTTGGAGCTAGCATGCTAATGCTAGCCTTTATCTAATGCTTATATTATTATATTACCTTTCCTGACTGATATCCTCTCAAATTTTAGATGGCTGTTTGTGATAAAAGCCTTCAGCTGACTTTTTATTCTAAAACAGGCAACTTGTGAGTTTTTTTGTTTGTTTGTTTGTGGAGTTAGGTTACCAGCGCAGGTTATTGTACATTATTGGACTCTGATGGCTACATTTATTTTAATTTGCTTATAAAATGATCAAACATTAATAATTTTACATTCTAAATGTCACTGGTGGTGTTTTACTATTTCTTAACACTGTATTGATCTGGAGAATGAAAACAAAGCCTCTTGCAAGTAGAAATGCAGAAATGTTTTAATCTAACGTATTTTCCTTTCTATAATTTATATATAATTTATTTATTTTTATATATATTTTGTTTGTTCTTTGTTGTTTTAGTGAGTCAAATTGGTTCTTCTCATCCTGAGCATTTAATTGTTATGTTGACCTTGTATTAATCTGCATTTGATAAAAAACATACTTGAACTTGGGAATATTTTTCATTTTGGAGAAANCGGTGGACATTTCAGGAACCATTCATTCATTCATTCAACCTTTATTTATACAGGCTAGCCTCGTTGAGCCACAGGGACCACCACTGGAGTTAGAGTCTTTTTTGTTAGAGGGACATATATCTTTGTATCATCTACATAACAATGAAAGGAGATCCCATATTTTCTAAAAATAGAGCCAAGAGGGAGCAGATACAGCATGACGAGGAGGGTACCTAAGACTCAGCCCTGTAGAACCCCACACAAGAGTGGAGCAGAGGATGAGATTAAGGATAATCTTTTAAGGAGATCATTTAAGGAGAATCCTAAAAGTGGTGTGGCTGCCATGGAACAAAATGAGCAACACAATAATGTGCACAGCCAAAACTGCAGCTTTGTCAGATTTGCATGAATAAAATAGATATGAATTTCTGAATGTAGTTGCTGAAAACACGTGTCATGTAGCTCAGTGGTCACAAATGCTCAGCAACAGAAAAGTCACTTATTTTCAGAACTTTTAGTCACAACCCAGTCTCCCAACACTCTCAGCCCAGAGAGATATACCACCTTCACCCGGACGTCAGTTACCCCCATCTGTCATTCCTCGGTGAATTGCTCACCAGAGATTAAATTAGGATTTTATGTCAGTGATTATGGTCATGACTGTCAACATCGGTGCCATTTTAGCACAAATAATCGCATTATGGAGCATTTCTCTTTCTTTCCGTCTACCACTACGTGCAGGGGGAACCACATAGTTCACATCAATGAATAAACACACACATAAGTCAGCACATTCACACACACCTGCCTTGTTATAACACCAGTCAGCTGTCAGACACAGAGAGGGTTTATGGCAGCTTTATGGGAGGTGAAGCAGCACTCGGTAGTCCATTTGGCTGCTCATATAAATGAGTCATCTGTATGCGTGTGTGTTAATGTGTGTGCCATGCCGAGCAACTCTCCAGCTCACCACTGGACGTTTGTGTGAGCAAATTCTTTGTCACGCGACAGTGCACTGGCATGGGGTTTGTCAAGGCGTGCATTCATGTGAGTGCAGAAGTTTCACATAAGTGCGCCTCCATAACCGCATGCTGAGGGCACATAACTGTCTGTTCTGCAGGGAAGCAGAGTAGAAGGAGTGAACTGTGAGTCTGTCTCTGCACCATTTGAGGTGCAAGATACCGAGTAAGAGTTGGAGCTACGAACAGCAAAGATGGGGGGAGGAAGAGGTGTCAGAATGGAAGGACAAAGAGGGAGAAAAATCTTACTTTGGATTAAATTTTACACATTCTTTCTACACGTTTTATTTTTGCTTTAACCTTCCTCTCATTACGACAAAATGTCATCACCACAACGAGATTTTGTCTTTAAAATGGAGTCTGAAAAGACAGTGCGGGCAAAATGGAATTGAATCTGAAAAGATTAATCCGTTTTAACATCTCAGTGTTAGAGGCTTAATGAGCCATCATCAGTCACTCAGCCATCTCTAGACTTGTCAGGGTCATGCTAGTCAAAGGATGGATCAGGTATAAATTGTACATAAAGAAATATTTAAACCCTCCATTGCTGGGATATTATCCTACATTATGGTAAAGGTAATGGAAAGCCCCTAACCCTGTCTCTATAGAAACTTTGTATCTAAACCTTGTTAGATCTCAAGTCTTCCAAAACCTCCTTGTTCCTTGTCACTACATCTTATTGTGTCCCACAAATACCAAAAGCCAACAGTTTGGATTTACTACTTCCAACCTGAGTCTACCTGTTCCCCAATCCACCAGTACTCACCTCCTCTGCAGCAAGGCTCATCTGTAGAAACTTAGGGCCTTGCCTCACTTTCCTCTCTGGCTCCACCTGCAAAGAACCATCTCAGTAAGAACAGACACTCTCCGCAAATTAAGTCAAGTCAAGGTTCTTTATTGTCATTCGCACCACATGTGGTACATGTGATGGAACGAAATTATGTGCACAGGGTCCCAGTTACATCCAACAAAAGTATAACATGTAAAGAAAAACAGTAATAAGATCTAAGACATGAACTAAGAAATAGGCTAAATTAAGAAAACGCAAAGCACTAATACCGTATTTTCCGGAATATAGGTCGCAGCTTTTTATCGTTTTTGCATGCCCTGCAACCTATATTCAGGTGCGACCTATTTATGGCTTTTTATAAAATAAGCTGATTTGTAATAATTTATTAACAAAAATTAAACCAAGACACACTCTTACAATAATGTCAGCTAACAAATATGTATTTTTTAGGTGTTTATCCTGCTAAAAATTATTCATTTATTAAAGACTGTGTAAAGTGAATTTCAACATTTTCTTCAATAAACATTATAAATGTCATAATTGTAATCTTGTAAATGAGTAAAAAGTCTCAAAATTGTAGCTCAATTAATTTTGGAGTTATAGAGCAAACTGTGTATAAACATATTTCTGTTTCAGGATTTTTTAGGCGTGTTTTAAATGTGACCGCGTTTCGTCACGCGGTCCTCATTAGTATAGCCCCACCCCCTGCAGCTCCAGCCGTATAAATTCGCCTCGGTGGAGCCGTTCACTCGCGAATCGCAGATAGCATCAGATAGCAATAGCATAGATATTTTGTTCATTGTTAGCTAGCTAATCAATTATGCCTCGTTCGTGCATCTTCCCTGGATGTCGCAATGGTCAGGGCACCCGTACAAATCATAACATGTTTTTATACCGCGTGGTTTTATACCGAGTATCTGTAATGCCTGGATAGGTCAATGGATAAAGCGCTTGCCTTCCGTCCCAAACCCCACGGGTTCAAATCCCGCATGGTACAACTCTTTTTTTTTATTTTTTATTCATTCCAGATTAAAAACACACAAGAAAACTATTTACAAAAACAGCGTAACTCTTGGAAAAAGTAGCTGCTGTTACAGACAGAACTCAGATAAAAACAGAGCAGGTTTACTGGCTCTCTGCTGTCTGCCTCTCCACACAGTCAGCTCAGGGGGCAGGACACGAGCGCAGCTGCGCTGAAACCACGCCCACGCACTGACACGCCCCCAGCGTTCCAGGGCAAGGCAAAATCATGTTTTTTCATGATTTTTGAGACTTAATTTTATAAGGTAAACAATGTTTTTAATCAGTCAGATTTAAATGGGTGATTAATAACACATATTTATGCCATGTGACAAACTAAAAACACACATTTAATTTCACTTTACACGGTCTTTAAAGAAAAGTTCAGCTCAGACACATATTTGCTATAATTTTTATCAAACAAATAATTGTTTTTAAGTGTTAATCTTCTTAAAAGCCTTGCTGTGCGCTCCTGTGGAAGAGACATTTGCAGCAGAGCTAAACACGGTCCACATTTTGACGTAGGTGCGACCTATATTCTATATGGATTTTTACAATTCTTTGGCAATAATTGACCTTTTACCAGTTGACGTCATCACGCAAAGCTCGCCAGAAACGAGCGTTCTGATTGGACGGCAAAAAGCCGAAACCGGATGCAGGGGGGTTAGGAAGGAGCCGAGGAGCTTCGTAATGATAGAGAGTTGTAATTTAGAAGCTTGTTTTCTTAAAATAGTGAACAACCACTGGTCAAAATGCCTGAACATTGTGCCGCGGATACGAGAGGAGGTGATTGTGTGCGCTGATGGAAAATGGGGAAATCCTTCAGGCTTTTTGCGAATGTCCAGCAGGGTGAGTCGTTGTGTGTCGTTGTCAACAACCTGTATTATCCAAGCGTCAGAAATAAATGTTTTAAATTTCTCACGCCAATACTTCTGATATTTAGACTGATTTGGTTATTGTTACAGGTTTAACATCTTCTGTTAGCTACTATAACTAGCACCATGTCTTCATAAGGGCTATCAGTATTAGCACAGTATGTAAATAAAAACATGACGTTTGAGTCACACAAATGTTCACAGCGTCCTTATTTCTTATTTGATTTCTGTAAACTATGTCTTAAATACAACCAGCGGACAAAGGAAGATGCACAGTAATACTCAACACGTCGGACTACCAGGAGAAAATAACCGCTCTACTGAATGACAGTAACACCTATGAGCACCTGAAGAGGGACCCGACTAACACCTTTAAAAAGAAAGTCATTGATTGTCTACAAAAACTCGAAAAGGAGAAAACAATCAATCGATCATTGTATTATAGACTGTACCCGGGGGAGGCCACTCCTTGTCTGTATGGACTTCCAAAAATACACAAAGAAGGTACACCTCTCAGACCCATCGTGAGCAGCATGAACTCAGTGACATACAATGTTGCTAAACATCTGGCTGGTATTTTAGCTCCTCTGGTTGGAAACACACCTCATCATATTAAAAACTCCATTGATTTCACCAACAAAGTTCAACATTTGAAGCTGACCCCGGGAGAAACTCTTGTATCGTATGATGTGACTTCCCTGTTCACATGCATACCCATTTCTGAAGCAATAGAAACTGTCAAAAAAAGACTTCTACAGGACAAGGATTTGGACAAAAGGACCAACTTAACCCCAGACCACATCTGCACCCTGCTGGATCTCTGCCTCTCCACCACTTATTTCAAGTTCAATGACAGTTTTTACAGACAGAAGCACGGCTGTGCCATGGGATCTCCAGTGTCACCCATTGTTGCAAACCTCTACATGGAGGAAGTGGAACAGAGAGCCCTAAACTCCTATGAGGGGACAACTCCAAGCCATTGGTTCAGATACGTGGATGATACCTGTGTCAAAATCCAAGCCAGGGAGGTGGAAGCGTTCACCAGACACATTAACTCTGTTGATAACAACATCAAGTTCACCAGAGAGGATGCTAACGACAATAAGCTGCCTTTTTTGGACTGTTTGGTGCATATGGAGGGAGATGACAGTCTCAACATTGAAGTTTACAGAAAACCAACCCACACAGACCAATATCTCCTGTTCGACTCTCACCATCCACTGGAGCACAAACTTTCTGTCATCAGAACTTTACAGCATCGGGCAGAACACATCCCCACAAGGACAGAAGGGAAGGAAAAGGAACAGAAACACATCAAAAAATCTCTGCAATCATGTGGATATCCCAACTGGGCGTTTGTCAAGTCAGCAAGGAAATCTGTTAAACACAATAATGAACAGAAAAAGTCTAACAGACGGAAAAACATTGTCATTCCTTATGTTGCTGGAGTCTCAGAGAATTTCAGAAGGATTTTTAACAAACACAACATCCCAGTACACTTCAAACCCAGCCGGACTCTCAGACAGAGGCTGGTGCATCCGAAGGACAGAACCCCCACACACAAACAGAGTGGGGTGGTTTATGCAGTCCAGTGCAGCGAAGTCTGCTCAGACCGTTACATCGGAGAAACGAAACAACCTATCCACAAAAGAATGTCTCAACATAGGAGAGCAACCTCCTCTGGACAAAACTCTGCAGTTCACCTCCACCTCACGGACAAGGGACACTCCTTTGAGGACCAGAATGTTCAAATTTTGGACCGAGAACACAGATGGTTTGAGAGGGGGGTAAAGGAAGCTGTGTATGTTAAGAGAGAAAAACCTTCTCTTAACAGAGGAGGAGGTCTGAGATTTCAACTGTCTAAGACCTATAACTCAGTTTTGGATTTGATTCCGAAACGTTTTACACCGGATGGGAGCAGGGATGCCTTGTCTGTAAATTAGACTAACAAAGTTCTCTGAGTAGCCTCTGTTGTTGTTTGGGAGGTGTTGTTTGTCAATTTACATACAGTTTTGTGTCTTCTAACAGAGACCTCAAGGGAACCTCCTACTGTTTAAGGTGTGATCTTTCAATTTACATGTATGTGTTACAAACCCCCCTTTGTTAAGCTGGGATGTGTCGTTTTGTCAATTTAAATAGAATGGGCATGTTAGTTAATTTGTGGTGTTATTTCAGTTTCCAATTTCATATGTTGGTGCGTGACTTGTAAGCCTGTATAAAACTTCTCGTTCTCACAGCTTCCATTCAGAATTGAAAAAGACTTCTGGACAGAAGTCGAAACGTTTTCTGCAACAAATAAAGTCCAGTTGATCCTGTATTGAACGCCTTTTTTGATTTCATCATGTCCTGGACGACTGAGAATCTTCACCAGCATAAATACAACCTGAGACAATTGGTGATGTTGTGATGTGAAAAATAAGAACTATCCCAAGAGATACATTTATTAGCTTTCCAAAATTTTAATTATCTTTGAGAACGTATTTACTTTTGCACTTTTGACACACTGTTTATACAGCTTACACTTTATTAGACGTAAAATGTGTGAAAATCTTAAATATATTAAAAACAATATATTTTGCATGTGAATTCCATAATGACACACACAATATGGTTATATATTGTGTTTGTGTTTGTTTTTGCAGACAACGAGGTGGCTGCAACCATGCTGGAAATACATTCTAAACCAACCTGCACCCAGTTGTACATGGAAGGGACCAGCCCAAAAACGAACTGCACCTGCTACTTGGATGAGCTGCAAGTTTTAAAGTGAGTTTAATCAGTGTTCCTGAAGAAATTTCATATTACGCTTATAACACAAATACCCAGAAAGGTGACTTTCAGTCAAACTTCACCAACAACTGGAATAATACAATATCACTTATTTTGTCTTATTCCAGTCAAAAAACTATTCAACATTTTACAATTGTAGTTTATTTTATTGTGTTAATTATTGTTGTTTTCTAGTGGCACTAGATAAGAAATAAATGCAATGACATATGCACGGTTTTAAATGTTTTCTACAATTGTAAGATCTGGAATAGTTCTTGGACATTTTTTAAAAAACACTTCCACAAACAGATTTGCTAATATGTGTTAGATATAAACCACATTTTTCATGTTGGTGTCATTATAGGCATGACATCTGCGTCGAGAAGTTTTCCAGGAGAACGCTGAACAGCCTGCATTTTGAACCCACGACATCCTGATGAGCCCATCACTGCTGGTCTTCACAAGGACATTTTGAGCGTGGAGCCATTGTTGCCTTTTGCAGGTTGTAGTAGTAAACTTTAAAAACCACTAACACTTATCTGTATGTTTCTTTAATTCCTTTATTTTGTCTAGAATTTAAAACTTCATGTTTTTTTCTTTTGAGGTATGCTCAAAGCCCCTGGCTGCGGTTTCTCGATCCAGACCCTCCGGCAGATGAAGTAGCTGACGACGCGGCCCCTGTCCAGTCTCCACGCCATCAGAGAGACCTGCCAGAAGTTCAAAACATCTTTAAATGTCTCACAAGCAGAATCAGATTTAATTGAGGCAGATACACGCAAACAGTCATGCAGTGAAGAATGGTTCACTGCACACACATTATTTATATAAGTCACAAACAGAAACAACACATACCAGAAGATGTGTTTGTGTTTGTCATTTCACTTGTTAAAGGACAGAAAGTAACCTGCTAATATTTAATGTTTATGGGGTTCTGGTGCTAAGTCATTGGATGACCAGAGAGCTGGACTATAAACTAGAGAACAGATCTGACAACAGCAGAGTCACTAAGAGGATTTTTCTTTCGGCCTGGTTAGGTCACCATGATAAGAGAGACTGACCTGTTTTTGTTGTAAACACTTTTTCTTTAGTGAGATTCAAAATCCTGAAATGTGACTAAAACAGCATTTGTATATTAACAGATTAAAAAATTTAACTAAACAAAAGTTCCACTTCACTAAAAGTCAAATTAATAATAATAATAATAATAAACTTTATTTGTATAGCACCTTCCTACAATGCCTTGCATTGACCAAGGTGCTTAACAGGATAAAAAGATGAATAAACTGGAACAATAAATCAATGAAAATAGAATAAGAAACAACAGCAATAAAAGAAGGCAATGGAAATAAAAAATGCTACATACTAAAATACCAAAAGTAATAAAAGTTACACACTGAAAGCTTTTTTGAACAAGTGGGTCTTCAGTCTGGTTTTGAACAGAGTCAGATCAGAGGTGGCACGCAGCTCAAGGGGGAGGCTGTTCCAGGCTTTTGGGCCGGCAACAGAAAATGACCGGTCTCCCCATTGTTTGTACCTTGAGCGAGGCACCTCCAGCAGGTGTTGACTGGCAGATCGTAAAGCTCTGCCGGGCTGATGGGCTTTCAAAAGTTCTGAGATGTACAGAGGAGCAAGTCCATTCAGAGCTTTGAAAACAAACAGGAGCAGCTTGAACTGTATCCTGAACTGAACCGGGAGCCAGTGTAGAGAGGACAGGACAGGAGTGATGTGTTCATATTTTCGTGTGTTGGTCAAAAAGCGCGCGGCAGAGTTCTGTACAAGCTGTAAACGGGAGATGGAGGATTGATTAATACCAACATACAAAGCATTACAATAGTCAAGTCTGGAGGTCACAAAGGCATGGATGGCCTTCTCCAGATCACCACGGCTGAGAAATGACTTGACTTTGGAGAGCAGTCGGAGCTGGAAAAAGCTGGTCTTGACAACAGAACTGATCTGTTTATCAAGCTTTAAGTTGGAGTCAAGCTGCACTCCAAGATTTCTGACCACCGGGTTGAAGTGGGGGAGGGGAAAACCAACACTGGGACTGGGAAGGATGTTGCTGGTGTCATCAGGTGCACCAAATAAAATGCATTCAGTTTTATCTGTGTTTAGGTGGAGGAAGTTTTGAGAGAGCCAGTGCTTAATGTCATTTAAGCAGTTGACAAGAGTGTTTGAACTGAGTGAGGGGTTGGGAGTGACTGGCAGATAGATTTGTAAATCGTCTGCATACATGTGAAAAGACAGGTTATGACGTGCAATGATTGATCCTAATGGCAGCATGTAAAGAGAGAAGAGGACTGGCCCTAGAATAGATCCCTGTGGTACGCCAGAGGTCAGAGGGGTTGATGAAGAGGAGGACAGATCGCCTATCATGACAGAAAAAGTTCTCCCAGACAGGTAAGATTTGAACCACTCAAGCACAGCTCCCTGGAGGCCAACCAGCTGAGACAAGCGGTTGATTAGTACCTGATGGTCGACGGTGTCAAAAGCTGCTGAGAGGTCTAACATCACCAGCAGAGCAGGGTTTTTTGCATCCAGGGACAGAAGAATGTCATTCTGTACTTTGAGCAGTGCAGATTCAGTGCTGTGACGAGCTCGAAAACCTGACTGAAATTTTTCAAACAGGTTGTTGAGCTCTAGAAAAGATTGAAGTTGAATAAAAACAATCTTTTCTAGGACCTTTGATAGAAATGACAGATGGGAAACTGGTCTGAAATTAGAGAGAGCTGTAGGATCTAGGCCTGGTTTTTTGAGAAGAGGCCTGACCACAGCATGTTTGAAAGCAGATGGCACAAAACCTGAAGATAGACAGCTGTTAATAAATGACAAAACACAAGGACCAATTACATCAAAGGATTGTTTGAACATTTTAGAGGGAATGATGTCCAGAGAACAGTTAGTTGGTTTCATCTGCTGAACCACCTTGGTGAGGTTAGGCAGTGAGACCAGGTCAAATTGGTCAAAAACAGCTGTGGTTATTGCAGAGGCACATGACTGGATGGTGTTGGATGGACTGACAATGTTCTGCCTGATAGAGTCTATTTTGTTGACAAAATAGCTCTGAAAGTCATCACAGGTAGACTGTGTGGCAGTTTTCAGAACATTGACAGATGGATTGATAACAGACTGGAGTGTGCTGAAAAGCGTCCTCGGCCGGTTGGAGCTGGTGGAGATTAAATTGGAGAGGTACTGTGATTTGGCCTGCTTCACAGCATTTTGATAATCACAGAGACAGTCTCTCAGTATTCCCTGAGATACATGAAGCCGGTCGCGCTTCCATATTCGCTCTGCTTTTCTGCAACGTTGTCGAAGAGCTTGCGTCGTTTCGTTGAGCCATGGTGATGGTCTGTTTTTTGAAGATGCCTGTTTGAGAGGAGCGATGGAGTCCAAGATCGTTGTGCAGGTG
Source organism: Garcialebias charrua (assembly GCA_038048925.1). Taxonomy (NCBI): domain Eukaryota; kingdom Metazoa; phylum Chordata; class Actinopteri; order Cyprinodontiformes; family Rivulidae; genus Garcialebias; species Garcialebias charrua. Next base: position 73,752 of record JBBPBX010002358.1, on the reverse strand, counting down.
TGATGGAAGGAGGTGATGAAGTCCTCAGGATGTAGAGATGGGTCCAGGCTGACAGCAGAGCATAAGTCAGTGCTCTTAAAGGCATCAGTGAACTGACTTGGGATGGATGGGTTGATGGAGCGGCAGAGACGTGCTGGGAGAATAGCCTTCGGTGCAGGAATTAGAGCACAGTTGCTTTATATTTAAAGGTTGGTGTGTTCATGTCTATATTTAATGTACTACAATCAATGTGTTTTGGGATGTGTGGACTATTTCATTAATCAATCACTGTAATAAACATGGATTTGAATACAGTATATAAATTTGGTCTAATTGGGGAGGGAATGACTGAGCCAGCTGAGGAGTGCTGTGAGTTTTCATTGGATTAGCGTGATGTCCTTCAAAAACTTCAACCAATGTGATGTCACGGTCGACATAATTTATTTAAAATATATATATTTGGATCATGACAGGCCTGACAGGTCCATAAATGTGTGTCGGCCCAGCGGGCAAGCGAATCTTTGTGCCCCGCCGGGCCAGTTAGACGCTGCCGGAAACACCTGTATTTACAAAGATATTTTTACTTTATTGCACTTAGTGCTAAAAAAGGCCACAACACTCCTTGTACAATACATACCTCTTCCTCAGTGAACTGCTTGTGTCTGGATGCTGGATGCAGAAAATGGGGCAGGTTCAGACTAGCTTCCCTTTTTCCACCTCTGACTTGACATCAAACCCTTTGTCAGCAAGGAGTTGGTGGCCAGTTGCTGCTGTAAAACAAAGTATTAATTCATATTTGACAATAAACAAAACAGTCTTGTGTATAGTTAAACTGTATGCTTATACACATTGATGACAGGATTGCTTTTTTTTTCTGTGACAGCATGTCACCGATGCTCCCAGCAAAACTGTGCGAATAACTTACAGAAACAGAGAAATGGCTGAAATGTTTTTAAAGTCAGACCTCAAATAATAAAACATGTTTGTCTTGTGGAAACTACTACTGTATATTTTTTCAACGCAGAAAGAGTTCAAATGATAACAGGCTAACAGTGCAATGGTCTGTTCATTTTTATAGAGCTAGTTGCATGTTTGATGATGACATTTTACTCACCTGTTCTTTCTTCAGGGGGGTTGAAGGAAGAATCTCCTTGCATGTCGCAGGTTGAAACAGGTTGAAACTTCAACACAGGCAGTGGACTGAGGTACAGCCAGGTCTAGTAGAACTAGCTAGCTGCTAGCTTAGCAACTGTCCAGTAGCATTCTGCTGCGGGAGGTTGTTCTCTGTTTTGTCTGTTTCCCATATCCAAGATGTAATGTAGGAACGTAATCCACGGAGCTTGGACCATTAATGGCCATGCCAGATAAAAAATGCTGATTACACACGTTGGTGCTTTGTGTCGGGGTGAAGTCCTGCCGGCGAAGCGCTTGAAGCCACATCTTCCTTCTTTTAGTCGCTTTACTCGACTTTCTTAGAGGGACGTTGTAAAACGAACAAGTCTCACCTTTTTCTTTTACTCGTTTACGTTGCCTGGAACAATTATAAACACAATAAAAGTCATATTTCCCCACCGCGACCGTTGCCAGTGATGAAAACACTAGAGTAGTATTGACGCGTCACCCCCCAACTTCCGGAAATTTCTGGAAAAATGCGAGTGAGCATGCGCGATGACGTCAACTAGTAAAAGGTCTATTTGGTCTGGCGATAGCTAAGAACCCCCAATCAAATACAGTATTACATCCAAATCAAAAATCCAAGATGGATGCCAAAGCTACATTTAAATTTATTTATTTTATTCATTTATTCATTTCCATTATAAAACACACACACACAAAAAAAAATAAAAAAAATTGTAACAAACATAAAAATGAAAGGAAGCAGAAGAAGAAAATTTCTTCTATCTGCTCCTTCTTAAACAAAATCAATTCAAATTTTCAATTCAAACAATAATCATCTATACATATTACAGCAAAAAATATAACTCATCAAGATTTACCATTTAGAATTCCTTAGATATTAATCAACTTATATGTAACTTTTCAACAAAATAGTTTTAATCTTTTTCTTGAATATAAATATTGATTTCACTTTTTTTGCATTATCCTCCAAACTATTCCATAGACCTTTATTCCATAGACCTATTCCTTGTGTTGTAGTAGACCGACCCTTTAAACTGGTTCTATACTTGGGCTTTACAAAAATGTCCATTCCTTTTAAATTATAACAACTTTTCCTTTTCACAAAATAGGCTTGAATGTTTGATGGTAGTAAGTAATTTTGAGCTTCATACATAAGTAAAAGCATATTATATTCTACCAAATCATAAAACTTAAGTATTTTCAATTCACTAAATAGAATACTAGAAGGATGACAATAATGCTTTCTTGTAATAATTCTTACAGCTCTTTTTTGCAAAATAAAAATAGGCATAGTTATGGTTTTACACGCTGTACCCCAAACACTAACACAATAAGTTACATGCGGGACCATAATTGTATTATAAAGCAAATATAAAGCATTATTAGTCAATAAGTCCCTTACTCTATACAATACTGCATTGGACTTAGATATTTTAGTTTTTTACAAAGTTTATACTGTATGCTGTTTCCATGACAGTTTATTATCAATAATTACACCCATAATCTTTACCTCATTCACTCTGCATATCTTAACACCATCAATTTTGAAAGAAAAATCCAAAGTTATCTTTTTTACTAAATATAATAAATTTAGTTTTATCAACATTCAATGACAACTTATTTAATTTTAAACCAATTTTGTATTTTAGCAATCTCCATCTTTATCAACTCAAACATCTGTTCCAAGTCCCTTCCCAAACAAAAAAAAGTGGTATCATTGGCGAATAAAACACTTTTGAGGATATCAGACACTTCACTTAAATCATTAACATATAAAATAAACAACTTGGATCCAAGTACTGAACCTTGTGGTACTCTACATGAAGTTCTGCATTAATTAGATCTTACATTTTCCATCTGTACAAACTGTTTTCTATCCTTCAAATAACTGCTTATCCACTGCAAAGCAGGACCTCTAATACCATATTGATTCAATTTATCGAGTAGAATGGTGTGATCAGTGGTGTCAAATGCTTTTTTTAAATTAATAAATATATTTATACAATGTTGTTTTTGATCAATCGCTGTAGCAATTTGTTCTATCAACTCCATAAGAGCCAAAGAGGTTGAACTATTTGATCTAAGACCATATTGACTATCACTTAAAATATTTTGTTTATCAAGAAATTTATCTACCGGTAATCTGGTCACAAACAATCTTTTCGAGAATTTTTGAAAATTGTGGCAACAAAGATATACGGTAGGTCTATAGTTACTAAATACACATTTGTCACCATATCTATATATACAAATACTAAATTAAACAACTTCTTACAGCTTGTACTACTATAACTACAGGTAGTCCCCGATTTACGAGCGAGATCCGTTACAACGAGGCGCTCGTAAACCGGAAATCTCGTAATTTGGAACGGTTGCCATGTCTCTCGTAAGTCCGGAATTTCGCTCGTAAATTGGAACGGTTTCGCTAGCGCGACTACAAACACTCGTTTTTCATCAAAAAACTGCTTATGAGTGCATAAAAATGATCGGAAACGTGTGTCCACATGTTTAGCTAACGAACTGTGGTGAAAAAACACATGAAAACTCAGTATTTTTTGCGTTTTTTCCAAAAATTCGCCAGCTCGTAAGTCTGGAACCTCGTAGATCAGAGCGCTCGTAAATCGGGGACTACCTGTACTTGGTTTTTTGCTTATAGTGGGGCTTCAGGGTATGGATCCCCCGCGATAAATGAGGGATGCTGTATTATCAATGTATATGCAAATAGAAGATGTTGAGTGTGAGGGTAAAATTGTGTGTGTGTGTGCACGCGTGTGTGCATGCGCACCCTTGTGCATGATTGTGTATGTGTGTGTGATTGTTGAATTAATATTGCCTCTTATGCATATGTGTTTCAGTGGTTCCTGCCTGTGTTTGGCGCTGACTAAAAGAAGAAGTTTCTTAAGATTGAAGGCCTGTTGTGGACCAGCAGGACCCAGTGACTCTTATCAATGAGCAGAAGAAAATACATTTGGACCAGTCTGATGGGAGACTAACTCAATATAAAGGAGACCAATATCCATTATTTTGGTTACTACAGTTCCTTTACAGAGTGAGGAGGATAAAAAATATTTAAAAAATCACTCGGGAATGTCCAGGCAAGTCCAAAATCAATAAGCTGTAATGACTGTGGTAAAAGTTTCACTTTCAAAGCACATTTAAACACACAAGAGTCCACACAGGAGACAAATTGTATCCTTGTAATCTTTGTGGACAAAGACTTAGTCATGACAACTTTAAACACAAACATGAGAGTCCTCAATGGAGAGAAACCATTTCCTTGTGATCTTTGTGGGAAACGCTTTAGTGACAGGAAAACTTCAAAATTACACATGAGAGTCCACACTGGAGAGAAACCGTTTTCTTGTGAAGTTTGTGGAAAAAGATTTAGTCAGAAGCCACAATTAGCTTCACACATCCGAGTCCACACAGGAGAGAAACCATTTACTTGTGATATTTGTGGGAAAACATTTAGTGACAGGAAAACTTCAAAATTACACATGAGAGTCCACACTGGAGAGAAACCGTTTTCTTGTGAACTTTGTGGAACAAGATTTAGTCAGCAGCCACAATTAGCTTCACACATGCGAGTCCACACAGGAGAGAAACCATTTACTTGTGATATTTGTGGGAAAACATTTAGTGACAGGAAAACTTCAAAATTACACATGAGAGTCCACACTGGAGAGAAACTGTTTTCTTGTGAACTTTGTGGACAAAGATTTAGTCAGAAGCCCCAGTTAAACTCGCACATGAGAGTCCACACTGGAGAGAAGCCATTTACTTGTGATCTTTGTGGACAAAGATTTAGTCATAAATCGACTTTAAACTCACACAGAAGAGTCCACACTGGAGAGAAACCGTTTTCCTGTGAACTTTGTGAACAAAGATTTGGTCAGAAACAACAATTAAGTTCACACATGCGAGTCCACACTGGAGAGAAACCATTTACTTGTGATCTCTGTGGGAAAAGATTTAGTGACAGGAAAACTTCAAAATTACACATGAGAGTCCACACTGGAGAGAAACCCTTTTCTTGTGAACTTTGTGGACAAAGATTTAGTCAGAAGCCACAGTTAAACTCGCACATGAGAGTCCACACTGGAGAGAAACCATTTTCTTGTGATGTTTGTGGACAAAGATTTAGTCTGAAGCCACAAATTATCTCACACATGCTAGTCCACACAGGAGAGAAACTATTTCCTTGTGGTCTTTGTGGACAAAGATTTAGTCAGAAGCCACAACTTCTCACACATGCGAGTCCACACAGGAGAGAAACAATTTCCTTGTGAGATTTGTGGAAAAAAATTTAGTGACAAGAAAACTTCAAAAGCACACGAGAATCTACACTGGAGAGAAACTGTTTTCTTGTGATCTTTGTGGACAAAGATTTAGTCATAGACCGACTAAACTCACACAAAAGAGTCCATACAGGAGACCAACCATATCCTTGTGAAATTTGTGGACAAAGATTTAAACGCAAGACACATTTAAACAGACACATGAGAGTCAACACAGGAGAGAAACTATTTCCGTGTGATCTCTGTGGACAACAATTTAGTCACAAGCCACTTTGATATCACACATGAGAGTGCACACAGGAGACACTGTTTCCTTGTGAGCTTTGTGGACAATGATTCAATCATAAGACAACTTTAAACTCTGACATGAGAGTCTAGTATACCAAATTAACCTTCCAAGGTAATAATTTACTTTATTTTAACCAGTAAAATTTACTTGGTTTGTTTGTACATACAGTATTCCTGATTTTCCTATGTTGTCCCTTGCATTAGAATAGAAAAAATAATTACTCAAAATACACCACAGACCTTGTCATTTGTAAAGCAAGTAGTTGCAACTTTTATCTGAATGACTACAAACTGAAAGGATTGATGTCTTAATTTATTTTATTTTTTCATTAAAGTCTATGCTCAATGAGCACAAACAATTCCAGTATTAAGGGAAGAGTGAATTTTTCTTTTCTTCATTTGTTAGTGTGATTAAAATGTTTTTCTATAGTGGCATAAGTTATTTTACATTTTATTAGTTGGTGTAAAGTAATAAAAATAAAGGCAGATTTTTTTGTTCAGTTATTTAGCCAAGAAAGTATGTTTTGTTTTGCAGGTTTTAAAATAACAACTTTGTTAGGATCATTTAATATTATCCTTGTAGCTCATTAAATAAATACTGTATGCCACACAAGAGAGGTAGATAATTTTCTTAGTCCCAGGTTAAATCTTGCAAGATGAAACAGAGTTGAAATACAAGCATCAAGATGTTTACATGGAGCTGAAATGCAAACTCTGGCGTACAATTTCTGTTTGAGTGAACGCTGGTACATCTGGCTGCCGCTGCTCACCGTTTGCTATTTTAGTGGTTTTTGTAAAGTTTAGGAAGAGTTTCTGCACTTTTTGACAACGGACAGATTAAGATGTGGATCCACAGGATATGTGTCCTTTTATTTGCCATTTTGTTTTGTAAAAATAAATTTGTATGCCCTTTTTATGATTGTCAATTGTTGTCATTGTTATCCACTGTTGTCATGTTTATAATATTTTTTTACAAAAAATACAAAACAAGACAATCCCATAAGTGATAACGTACAAAATATAAAAAAATGAAAGGTAACAGAAAGAAGGAAAATTCTTATTATATCTGCCCCTTTTTTCAAACAATCAGTTCAAACAATATTCATCTTCCAGTAACTGTACAAAATGAATAACTTTCTAATTTTCTAACTAATACAATACTCATTACGCTACTTCATATATATATTTTTTAACAATTTAGTTTTGATCATTTTCTTAAATGTACACATTGACTTGGCATTTTTAACTTCATTCTCCAAACCATTCCATAATCCAATTCCCTGGATTGAGGTAGACCATCCCTTCAAACTAGTTCTGAATTTTGGTTTTACAAATATGTCTGTCCCCTTAAGATTATAACAACTTTGTCTTTTGACAAAATGCATTTGGATATTTAAAGTTAGTGCGTTATTCTGAGCCCTATACATAACTGATAAAATATTATAATCTACCAGATCATGGAACTTCAATAACTTCAGTTGATAAAATAATGTACTTGATGGATGACCGTAATGTTTTCTAGTGATAATTCTTACAGCTCTTTTCTGTAATACAAAAATAGACTTTGAAATTGTTTTACATGCTTTTCCCCAAACAGTAATACAATAAATTAAGTGTGGAACAATGATTGTGTTATAGAACAAATACAGAGCTTTATCATTCAATAAATCTCTGACTTTGTACGGTACTGCAATAGATTTAGCTATTTTTATTCTTATAGAATTTATGTGTTGTTTTCATGTCAGTTTGTCATCAATAATAACACCCAAATACTTCACCTCACTCACTCTACAAATCTCAACACCCTCAATTTTGAATGGAACATCAACAGTTTTTTTAATACTGAATATCATGTAATTAGTTTTATCTAGATTTAATGATAGTTTATAGAGTTTAAACCAAGTTTGTAATTTGACTAATTCTGTCTTCATCAACTCCAACATTTGTTCTCTATATCTTTACCCAAACAAAAAAATGTGGTATCGTCATCAAAAAGTACACATTTAAGGAGTCCTGACACATTTACCAAGTCATTCACATATAAAATAAATAGCTTTGGTCCAAGTACAGAGCCTTGAGGAACTCCACATGTGATATTACAGAGGTCAGATCTTACATCATTTATCTGTACAAACTGTTTCCTATCTTTCAAATAGCTAGATACCCACTGTAATGCTGGTCCTCTAATACCATATTTGTTCAATTTTTCAAGGAGAATGGTGTGATCAATAGTATTGAATGCTTTTTTTAAATCAACAAAAATACTGACACAATATTGTTTTTGATCGACAGCAGTAGTTATTTGTTCCATTAATTCCATGAGAGCCATTGATGTAGAGTTTTTTGCTCTAAACCCATACTGACTGTTGCTTAGAATATTTTGTTTATCTATAAATTGATCTAGTCTGTTCACAAATAGTTTTTCAAGAATTTTTGAGAACTGTGGTAACAAGGATATTGGTCTATATAATTGTTGAACATACATTTATCACCATTTTTTAAAAAGAGGAACTACCTTAGCTACTTTCATATTATCTGGGAATTTTCCTGTTGAGAATGATAAATTACATATACAGGAAGCCCTTGACCTACGAACGAGTTCCGGACCTAAGGACCATTCGCAGGTCGATTTTGCCGTAGGTCGGGAACCACCCCAGCCGCCACTGCCTGCACTTATATACATAAATTATTGTAGTTAGCAAGCACTTCGCCTATCCTAACACACCTAACACACCTAGTGCATTACAGTATTACTGTACAGACACATGTAAATAAATGAATACAGTACAGTACTGTAAATAAAAAATATGATTTTTTACTTTGAGCTGATCAAGCTTGTCTCGTCTGTAAGCACGTTGGAGCTCCATACATTCTACTGCTCCAACGTGGTCCAAACTGTTTAGAGGAAGGACTGTTAGCTAGTTAAGTCCATACATTTGAAGCGAGAAAAAGAGTTTACTTTAATAACTTACTGAAATCCGTTTCTCCGCGGTGTTCATTCATCCAAACAAGCTACCCACGTTAGCTGTTGTTGCCCCCCGCTATTAGGCCTGCACTCGTTAGCGCTCGCCCATCCAAAAAAGGCTGTCGGAACTGCTTCTCCACGTTAGCTGGGTGTCCATCCGACATCTTAGGCTACTGGGCGGACTTCGAAGCGAGCTCCCGGCCGCCGCACGTCGGTTTGGTGTCTCTGGTGGGGGTCTGCTTTAGCATGTTATCTCCCCAATTAGCTACGCTGTTAGCCTTAGCTCATACCATGAGCTGCTGTGGTCGCGCGGCGCGATGACTGAGCGATCGGCGCAGCGATCGCGGCTGCTGCTCCGGGCCTGAAACGTCCACAGAGTTCACAGAGCGATTCCAGCTAGTAATTTATCCATATGAGGCAACCCTGGGACACACAGTCCTCAAAGCCGGCTGGTGGGAGCCAAGACCGGTCGTAAAATGGCTGAATTTCCTGAAACGACCGGAAGTTGCGCAATTATGATTAAAATTATAATTTTTATTAAAATTATTATTTATAAATCCTTTAAAACAACCACAGCTGCAACAAAGTGCTGTACACATGAAATTAATAACGTTTAAACACACACACAAAAAAAATTCATATTTTTTATTAAAGGTGACTACAGATCGGTCTTTAAAATTTTTATGTTATGTCTGTGGGCTATCCTGACATTGTTCATTCAATTTAATACACAAAATATTTCTTAGATAATCAATTATACCCTTTTTAATTCTGCCATTTTTAACTTTCGTTTTGAACGACCGGTTTATGATAATGAGCTGTCATGTCCACGCCCTTCAAAGATCTGTTTACATAAACTCCGCCCTCTGTAACAGCCATCATCTGTAATCTGTTGTTTTAAAATTAGCTCTTTTTTTTATTACTCATTTGACTTACTGTTAGTGCTAGCTTAAGATAACTTACCGAAAGCCGTCTGCACGCGCCGCCATGTGCTGCTCCTTTTAGCATTAGACCACTCGAATCTGATGCTAATGTTAGCTTGTTCCTCCTCCGGAACACCGCCAGCTCCGCTCGTTGCATGCGGCGCTTTTGGGAGCGATCGCTGTTCCAGTCCACAAAGTTCACCAAGTGTCTCCAGTTAATTTATCCGTATGGAGAAGGTCCTCGCTGCAGCCAGCGAGGTGTACAGTTGCAGCTCCCAGCTGCACCCGCACGCAGAGGGTCCGTTCGTCGCCGGTCCCTTCGCCGGCGGTCTGCTCGTTTTATTTCTGCCGGCTGCGCGTTGGGAGCGATCGCTAATACGCTAAAATTTGAACTAAAACGTAAAAAAAACAATTATACTTTATTTATAAAGCCATTTAAAACAACCACAGCTGCAACAAAGTGCTGTACACATGAAATTAAGAACATTTAAACAAAAGATGAGCTGAAATCATGAAAAACAACAGTCATATCTTTTATACAGAAGTGGGTTGAGCCTAACCAGGGATTGCTAGGTGATGGGGCTGGACTCAGGTTGGGGTGGGTGGTGGCTGCGGCTTGTGACGTCACAAACCGCAGGATTTGAAAACGAAACGTTTCTATCAAAGAAAAATAAATATACTTAGAGTAAATATACCACTGGGTGCATTTTTTGGGCCCAAGGACTGTTTTTTGATGAAGTACATACCCAAAGTTGAGTAAAAAAACATTAAAAAGTGAATTTTGAATATGTGGTCCCCTTTAAATATGATACGTTCGTAGGTCTGAGTTGCCGTAGGTCGCGGGCGCCGTAGGTCGAGGGTTCCCTCTTCCCTGTATATGTAAACGGCTCAATAACATGACTCATTATGTCCTTTACAAACATCATATCCATGTCCACCCATCACCCATTGATCTCTTGCCTGTAATATTTTTTTACTACATTTATTTCCTCTTTGTCAGTTCCATTTAGAAAGATACTGTTTGCACAACCTGTAATTGAATGGCTCGCATTATTATCTACTTTTGGTATTTTAGCTGCAAGGCTTGATCCAACATTCACAAAATATTGATTACCGTGAATCCATTTACAATTTCATTCTCATCAAGAATTTCATCGATCTGTGCTCACCTGGACTGTTTTATCCATCGTCCACCACTTGGTGATAGCTTTCTTTCAGTACACTGCTACAGAGCTTTTGCGACTCCACTTCCACCTGGCTGACCCTTCACCTGTGGCTCTTCACCTCCGTCTTGACGTCACTTTTAAACCCCGCCACAATTACATCCACCGACCACCATCTTATTATTCCTTCTGCTCGTTTTGTCACCATGGGGAACAAAGTCTTCTGTCGCTGTGCTCCTCAGCTCTGGAATTCTCTCTGTTTTCCTGTCATTAGGTATACAGACCCTCTTCCCTCTTTTAAATTGCAGCTGAAGACACACCTGTTCAAACAGGCATATTCTCTTTAACTTGGTTTTAAATGTTGTCATATCATGACTTATTTGAAAGGCGCCCTGAAATAAAATTTATTAATACATGGCGCTCCATCTCAAGTAATCAAAATTATATTTATAAAATCCTGCAAGTCTGACGAAGTAAAGTAAAACAAAAGAAACATTTTTAACAAATAAAGCATGAGAGCTTATGGAAGCTCTCATGCCATGCCATATACTGTATAGCAGATGAGAAAATGTCAGGGTCAATATACAGTAATTAATTTTCCTCACGAGGCATACAGGTTTTCAAAGCTATATTTACACCAAAAGAACTAAAGGGGAAACAGATTAGCTTTGCAGTGAGTAGGGGTGACACCAGAACAACAAACCAAATCAGAATATGACCTTTAGACCAATTAACACTAATTAGGTCAATTGACAACATGATTGAGTATAAAAAGAGCTTCTCAGAGTGTCAGTGTCTCTCAGAAGCCAAGATGGTAAGAGGATCACCAATTCCACCATTGTTGTGCAGAAAGATAGTGCAGCAATACCAGAATGGTGTTACCCAGCGTAAAATAGCAAAGACTTTTAAGTTATCATCATCAACCGTGCATAACATCATCAAAAGATTCAGAGAATCTGGAACAATCGCTGTGCGTAAGGGTCAAGGCCGTAAAACTCTACTGGATGCTCGTGATCTCCGGGCCCTTAAACGTCACTGCACCTCAAACAGGAATGCCACTGTCAAGGAAATAACAGAATGGGCTCAGGAATACTTCCAGAAAGCATTGTCAGTGAACACAATCCACCGTGCCATCTGCCGTTGCCAGCTGAAACTCTACAGTGCAAAGAGGAAGCCATTTCTAAGCAAGCTCCACAAGCTCAGACGTTTGCACTGGGCCAGGGGTCATTTAAAATGGAGTGTGGCAAAATGGAAGACTGTTCTGTGGTCAGATGAGTCACGATTTGAAGTTCTTTATGGAACACTGGGACGCCATGTCATCCGGACCAGAGAGGACAAGGATAGCCCAAGTTGTTATCAACGCTCCGTTCAGAAGCCTGCATCACTGATGGTATGGGGTTGCATGAGCGCTTGTGGCATGGGCAGCTTGCATGTCTGGAAAGGCACCATTAATGCAGAGAACTATGTTCAGGTTCTAGAACAACATATGCTCCCATCTAGACGTCATCTCTTTCAGGGAAGACCCTGCATTTTTCAACAAGATAATGCCAGACCACATTCTGCAGCAATCACAACATCATGGCTACGTAGGAGAAGGATCCGGGTACTGAAATGTCCAGCCTGCAGTCCAGATCTTTCACCTATAGAGAACATTTGGTGCATCATAAAGAGGAAGGTGCAACAAAGAAGGCCCAAGACGATTGAACAGTTAGAGGCCTGTATTAGACATGAATGGGAGAGCATTCCTATTTCTAAACTTGAGAAACTGGTCTCCTCTGTCCCCAGACGTCTGTTGAGTGTTGTAAGAAGAAGGGGGATGCCACACAGTGGTAAAAATGGACTTGTCCCAACTTTTTTGGGATTTGTTGACGCCATGAAATTTTGAAACAACATATTTTCCCTTAAAATGATACATTCTCTCAGTTTAAACTTTTGATCTGTGATTTGTGTTCTATTCTGAATAAAATATTAGATGTTGGCACCTCCACATCATTGCATTCAGTTTTTATTCACAATTTGTTTAGTGTCCCAACTTTTTTGGAATCCGGTTTGTATTTTACACATTAACATTTCACTCAAAAAAATTTGATTGCAGATTTTAAATTGATAAAGCCTTCATTTCACAGATCCATCTTTGCTTGGAACTGCGCATCACTGATTTCCAGTCTTGATTTTGGAAAGAAATTGCACAGCAACCATCATTTGTAGGCTTTTACATCCAGCCTCTGTGGACAAATAAATTATATCTTGAACATGACTGCTAGATTTACTGATTTGCTGTGTAAGGTACATCTTACTTGTTTGCCAGATCACTTCCATTTGTTATTTTCTGCTCTAAGGCCAATCCAATATCCTTTGGTATCTGAACTGCTCCAGCATTTGTCACTGATGAATTTCTGAAAGAATGAGAATCAGAATAAGCTTTATTGTCATTGCACTGAGATACAACGAGAACATGTAGGTACTGTCGTCCGCAAGATGGGCGGAGTCCACGAAGCTGCTGCTATAGAGCGCGGCCTTTCTTATCCTTATTCAGAATAACATTTTAAATAGAAAAAGAGACAAAGCCATGAGGAGAGTGTAGTGACATTACAAAAAGGTCTCTTCACACCTTGTCCTTCATAGGGCAATATTTAAGACATAAAAAAACTCTGCCAGCTAAAGCACATTTGTGAACATGTAATAATAATAATAATAATAATTGTCTATTCCTGTCATCTGCGTATGTTTCCCATACACAGACGAAATTCGTCTCTGCATTTAACCCAACCACCTACCAGGTGGTGCAGTGAGCAGCCATAGAAAGCGCTCGGGGAGCTGGAGAAATAGGTGTGCACTCATAGACACCCCAAGGTGTGTAGTGGCCGGGACGCGAACCCGCGTCCTTCGGGTCCCAAGTCAAACGCCCTAACCACTACACCATCTTGGCTCCTATACATTTACAAACGAGGCGGTCCATGAAGCCTTAGATAGTCCATTGTCCTGAAAAGATGGTGGTCAGCTGGCACAGTTCTGAAAAGACTCCACAAAAGATGGGTGGGGTGGTGGGGGGAGAGGGGAGGGGGTTGCAATAGACTAAGCTTTTATTTAGTTTACACATTTCCCATCAGAAATTGATAAGTTGGCCTGTTCCGAGGCCAGCTGGGGAGAGATTCAGATATCCACAATTGTTGATTTACTCAGGCATACTGTTTTTCTGTCAGCCTAGAGTCTGTACTGATAACTTCCAAGGTCCAAATGGTCAGCTTAGGGGAACATTCCACTGGTTCATGCTTACGAGCCTCTTCAAGATGGCTTTTTCGTGCTGACGAGTCCCAAATCCACAGGTGGCATGCAATTTAAATCACTTCCAACTTATGGTTTCACTTGTAAATCAGCTAATTGAGTCCTCCAGCACGAACTAGACCTTCACATAGTAGCCTGTCGAGGTCCAAATTAGCTGCTGCCGTCTTCTTTGTATGTTTACAAAGCAGGATCCAGACTATTCCAAACACAGGAAACCTGTTATCATACAAGCCCAAAACCAGAAAAGTTGGCACGTTGTGCAAATCGCAAATAAAAACAGAATACAATGACTTGCAAATCTTTTTCAACCCATATTCAACTGAATAGAATGCAAAGACAATATATTTAATGTTCGAACGGAGAAACTTTATTTTGTTTTGCAAATAACCATTAACTTAGAATTCAATGGCAGCAACACATTGCAAAAAAGTTGGCACAGGGACATATTTACCACTGTGTTACATCGCCTTTCCTTTTAACAACACTCAGTAAACGTTTGGGAACTGAGGAGACCAATTTTTGAAGCTTTTCAGGTGGAATTCTTCCCCATTCTTGCTTGATGTACAGCTTAAGTTGTTCAACAGTCCGGGGTCTCCGTTGTCGTATTTTACGTTTCATAATGCGCCACACATTTTCAATGGGGGACAGGTCTGGACTGCAGGCAGGCCAGGGGAGGACCCGCACTCTTTTGCTACGAAGCCACGCTGTTGTAACACGTGCAGAATGTGGCTTGGCATTGTCTTGCTGAAATAAGCTGGGGCGTCCATGAAAAAGACGTCGCTTGGATGGCAGCATATGTTGCTCCAAAACCTGTATGTACCTTTCAGCATTAATGGTGCCTTCACAGATGTGTAAGTTACCCATGCCTTGGGCACTAATGCACCCCCATACCATCACAGATGCTGGCTTTTGAACTTTGCGCCTATAACAGTCCTGATGGTTCTTTTCCTCTTTGGTCCGTAAGACACGACGTCCACAGTTTCCAAAGACAATTTGAAATGTGGACTCATCAGACCACAGAACACTTTTCCACTTTGCATCAGTCCATCTCAGATGAGCTCGGGCCCAGCAAAGCCGGCGGCGTTTCTGGATCTTGTTGATGAATGGCTTTTGCTTTGCATAGTAGAGCTTTAACTTGCACTTACAGATGTAGCGACGAACTGTAGTTACTGACAGTGGTTTTCTGAAGTATTCCTGAGCCCATGTGGTGATATCTTTTACACACTGATGTCGGTTTTTGATGCAGTACCGCCTGAGGGATCGAAGGTCACGGGCATTCAATGTTGGTTTTCGGCCTTGCCCCTTACGTGTAGTGATTTCTCCAGATTCTCTGAACCTTTTGATGATATTACGGACCGTAGATGGTGAAATTCCTAAATTCCTTGCAATAGCTCGTTGAGAAAAGTTGTTCTTGAACTGTTCGACAATTTGCCCACGCATTTGTTCACAGAGTGGTGACCCTCGCCCCATCCTTCTATGTGGATGACTGAGCATGTCAAGGAAGCTGCTTTTATACCCAATCATGGCACCCACCTGTTCCCAATTTGCATGTTCACCTGTGGGATATTCCAAATAAGTGTTTGATGAGCATTCCTCAAATTTCTCTGTCTTCTTTGTCACTTGTGCCAGCTTTTTTGAAACATGTTGCAGGCATCAAATTCCAAATGAGCTAATAATTGCAAAAAATAACAAAGTTTACCAGTTCGAACGTTAAGTATGTGGTCTTTGCAGTGTGTTCAATTGAATATAGGTTGAAAAAGATTTGCAAGTCATTGTATTCTGTTTTTATTTGCGATTTCCACAACGTGCCAACTTTTCTGGTTTTGGGCTTGTAAATCCAATTACCGGTATTGGCAATTTCAGCATCCTCTGTCAATAGCAGAGGTAGACCCCCCCCCCCAAACCCCAGATATATATCTAGCTGCACACCTCACCAAGCAGATGAGGGTTCTCAGGACCCTGTTGCTTTGTTGAAATAATTTGTAATTTACATCTAAGAAAGTCCAGTTGCAGATCCAGTACAGTAGTTTCCATTTCCGGAGATGTGTTAAAAAAATAGGAGCTGCTCCGATACACAGACAGACAAAAAATAAAGCAGGAGGGAGAAGATGTTATCAAAGATATTTAACTAATGTGAAGACACTCTTATCATTGTCATATTATTGTTGTGAGGCTTCTGTATGTTCTTATCTGTATCTGTTTTAGCTACATGTGCTTGTTCTTTTGTGTATGAACTGTTCTGACTCATGGGAGAGCAAGAATTTAAGTACGGACATGAACTACGAGGGAGCCTCTGGTGTGTGTTTCACGCTGATGACAAGATTACCAGTAACTGGAACGGCAGAAGAGGAAAAAACTCCATAAAAGGACTTCCAGGATGTAATCAGTTTGAACTAGTTAAGACAACAAAAAAAACTGAAAGAATGTTGTGATTCGTCTCTGGGTGGAGCTTTGCGCTTAAATACAGAAGGAACTGAAGCTCCAGTCAGACGTGTCTTGGGGTTTTGCTCTGTTGGTGTGTGGTAAGAGCAACTTCTTTCAACTGAAAGCTATAATAAATGTTGGTAATACTTTTAACTTGAATCTCTCTGACTGATCATTAGGTAAATAGACTGATAAGTCTGAGTTGGTGTGTTGATTTTCCTGAACACTAACTCATTAAAAGTTAATACAGTGTGTTGGACTCATTCCGACCTTCTTCAAACCTACAATTAATAAATTGCAATATGAAGATTTTTCATCACCTTTTCAGTTTAACTCGCTACAGAAACCAGATCTGAAGTCTTGCTTTTACAGCCCTCTCGAGCATCTTCCCAAGTTTTCTGACAGGGTTCAGAAGGGTTATTAATGGCGTAACAGCTGGACTGTGACAAAAGCCAACCTTTCTGACAAGCTAAACACGTTCTTCCTGAAACTTAAAACAGGCTCATAAATACCAGGACTATGCTGTGGGATCATAATTATTGAGTTCTGAACGCACCATTTTCATTTGGACAGTAGGCATCAACGCTCCACTGAGCTTGACTGGTGTTCTGCTTATTCCAGATCGCCTCCATGTTTGTTATTTGGTCTGTGAGGTTTCTTGTCTCTGCCTCCAGCTTCTGGTTTTGAGTCTCCAACTCCTTCTTTCATGTCTCCAGCTCCTGCTTTTGCATTGTGAGCTTCTGGTTTTCTCCAGTCAGGTTTTTGATCTTGCTGGCTGAGACAATAAATGTCTGAGTCAGGTTGTCGAACTGTATAGTCAGAATTTTATAGTCTGATCTGGGTTTGTTGTTGAGGTTGGTCAGGTTGTGATTTTCAACCTGTGGATCTGACTGATTAGCTTTCAGATGATTCAACTCATCCACATCGCTCTGAGGATTTAAAGCTTCTTCTTCTTTCGGCTTTTCCCTTTGCAGGGGTTGCCACAGCGAGTCATCCTCCTCCACCTCACTCTGTCCTCTGCGTCCTCTGTCCTCACTCCATCTTCATGTCCTCTCTGACTGAATCCATATATCTCCTCTTTGGCCTCCTCTTTGTCTTTTTCCTGGCAGCTGCATTTCTAACATCCTTCTACCAATATACCCACTGTCCCTCCTCTGGACATGTCCAAACCATCTCAGTCTGGCCTCCCTAACTTTATCTCCCAGTTGTTCAACATGTGCTGTACCTCTGATGATTCATTCCTGATCTTATCCATCCTTGTCACTCCTAAGGAGAACCTCAGCATCTTCATTTCTGCTACTTCCAGCTCTTTCTCCTGTCTTTTTGTCAATGACACTGTAGTGGGCATGACCGTGCCCGCTCTGATACTTGAACTGTCCCAGTGACACCTTTTCACTCATACTCTCAGAAAAAAGACATTAACACTATTTTATTACATTATTTTGAATCAAAACACAATAAGTCATAAGAGACTCTCTTATTCCTCTATTTTTGTGTTAATGAATAACCTTGTGTTACTTGTATAAGCATTATTGAATTCAATGTTTGTTAAGTCAAAGACTGTTTAATTCAAACTGTTTAATTCAAGTTGGAAATCCAATGTTATTTCAAAATACTCGTCTGCAGGTAGCCTTTGAGGGGGCTAAAACACATCTGAGACAAGCTGCAGATCGCCGAAGGCATGCCCAGGACGCTCATGTAAAACCTCTGCCCTTAGAGGAAGGGCAGTTGGTGTTTTTGCGTGACTTTACGGCTAGGGGGCCTCATAAAACCAGGGACCGATGGAGATCCGATAAATATAGAGTGTTGAGGGCACCGAAGGCGGGTGGCTCTGTTTACACCATCGCCCCCGTGGATGACCAGACTAAAACAAGACAGGTGCATCGCACCATGTTGAAACCTGTGGTTGGTGTTGTTCCTCCTGATTCCATTCCTCTCCCTGAATTGCCTCCTGTAGAAGTGGGTTTGTCTGAGGATGATGATCCCATTGATTATGATCTGTTTGTTTGCGAACAGCAACCCCTAATGGTTGCTTCTGCCCTGCCCTCAAGTGAAACACCGCCTGGGGCTGCGTCCCGAGAGCCGGGGGCACCATCCGGACCGGTGGTGCCTACTGGACATTCTGAAGCTGTGCTTGTTCCCACTGCCGGCTGTGCTGACCCAATGGTCCTACGGCGCTCTAAACGTGCCAATGCTGGACAGCATTCTAATGTGCACCATCTCCCAAGATAGGCAAGAAACCTCCTTTCGGGAGGTTCTTCCGCCTCCTTGCTAGCTGTGTCAGCTTGTTTTGGAGCTGAGATCGGTTTTTAATGGATCGTCGGGTCGCCGATACAAGAGGAGGGGGTAGAATGTGGTGATAGAGGAAGGCACCTAATTACACCAATAGTTCTCAGCTGCGAGGAGCCAGTGGGTGTGGTATATAGGTAGCTGTGCATTCAGTCAGTAAGGTCGTCTTCGTGCTCCTGCTGCGTGGCTGGTGGCCGTGGGTGTTGGCCGTGCAAGGCAACCCATCGATGAGTGAGGTGCGGGCCGGTGTTTATTCCTTCACGGGGTAAAGTGCTGCGGTGCTACACTTCTCCGTTCCCTCATACACAAGTGTGTGTGTGCGTGTGTACATGGTTGTGAAGATCGGCAGGTCTTCCCCCCCATCTGGACCGCTGCTGCTCTGTTTCCGGGACTGCTCTTTTTCCTTCCGGCGTCCACTCTGGTTCCTCGACGCCTCCGTTTGAGGAAGCTGTGTGCAAGTGCTTGGACTGTGGTGTCGTACCGTTCCCCTTCCAGTGACACGCAGGGTGTGACGTCAGTGCGGCCACTTGCCTTTTCTACGGCATGTCGCGAGTGCCAGAACCAGTGGAAGGGTGATCTGTATTTAATTGTGAAAATCATTCCGTGTTTGTGTGTTGGGTTTAAAGGGTTATCTTGTTTTGTTCATTTAGTTAGTTTTGTTGTGTTGTAGTTAGTAAGCCAATTTTAACTATTTCCTGAGTGACTTATTGTAAATAAACACTGCATTTTAAGGATGGTATATTGACAAATGTTTAGATTAATTATAATAAATCATTGTTATTTTGAACAGTTGTCCCGGATGTTTTAATCGGTGCAAAAGCGAACCTGCGTGACTTTAAGCAATAAGGTAAATTCTCTGGGGGAAATTCCCAGGGTGGCGTTGTTTTGTATTTACTTTAATTTATTCATGCTTCCAGGCATGAGTAATGCCACATCTACAATATATCCTTTCACAAGTTTGATTTATTTGTTGAATACTGTATGTGGCTCAAGTGCAGCCTTTATATTAGCTTTTTCAAATCCAAATTAAAAGGACAAGGTCAAATTGGACAGAACAACTCCAGCTGGGCTTTCTAACAGGTTTTAAGTGTTGTCAGAAGGAATGAAATGAAACACAAGTTTAAAACCCTTTAAGTTTTTTTTTTATCATCAAAACTTTTTAAGATTCGAACAAACAAGTGGAAAGCGTACAAATACTCTTTGTGGACTTCACGTCTGCCTTCAATACCATGATGACTACTTCCGGCACTTGGCAAAGCAGGTCGCATCTCTTTTTGCTCCTCTCCTCCCTAAGTTTTCCTCCTCCCTGCTTTTGCATTTTGTCTTGTCTGTAACTCTTCAGTGCTCACTTGAACCAATTTGAGATGGATTTAATTACGTGGGCTGTTTCCTCTATCGATAAAATTTTTTCAACGAAGCGCACCGGACCAGGAGAAGCGGCTTGCCCCTTCGACTCGCATGCGGTGGGATACACTATGGACTCGTGGAGCGAGTGGAAGCCAATGTGTCTGACCGTTCTTTCTGTCGAAGACGTTGAAGATTTGTGGATTATTGGCATATTGGTGGCAACTGCTCTGCTTTTTGGGATTGGCGGAGGTTTCTGCTACTGGAAGCTGAGGGAGGCTGCCATGGCGATCAACGCGCTGGCGAGACTTCCTGCTCAGCAAGATTCTCTGATCCGGGCTATGACCTCAACGACCCAGCTGTTGTACGAACTGAACCGCACGATGGGAGCAGCGGCGGACAGCCGCGGACCTGCGGTGCGTTTTGGGACTCGTTTACAGCCGACCCATCAGGGCACAGATGGGGATTTGTAGCTCGGAACCTCACATGATTCGGCGATTTGGACCAGACAGCACCTGGACTTCAAGGCTGCAGTCAAAAGTACACTGTAGCCTGGCCTGAAAATAAATAAAGCGACTAATCTAATCGGGACTCTGTGCAACCTTGAAAGAAGGCTGACTGGAAACTTCTCCTGGAGTGAAAGCTGTTGAGAACTCGCTGCCCCCCCACCCTACCCCCAGAGGTCTCTGTGTGCATTCAGATGGAGCCGAGCTGAGGCCATCTACAGACTGTGCTTATCTGAAATGATTACTCACGGACTAATCTCCCTGCTTGCCATGAAATGCAACATGTCTTGTCTCTATTCGTGCTTAAGCTGGTAGAGTTTTTTCGACTTTATCATAGAGTGTCCTAAGACAAATTGTGATAGATTCTTTTTTTGAATACCAATGATTACCTGACTGTATGTTCTTTTTCCATATCTGATTGTTGGTGGCGCGGTGTTATACTGCTGCGGCTTCCGTGCGTACGTCCCTCTTGGATGGTGCGCGCGCCAATTGCAAAACTTTGTACCTTGGTGCAAATATGCCAATAAAGATATATTCTATTCTATTCTATGATCCCCAAACGCTGATGGACAAACTACTCACAGTAGAACTGAGCCCCTCCATTTGTAACTGGGCCCTAGACTTCTTAACAAACAGACCTCAGTCAGTGAGGAGCCACAACTTCTCCTCCACCACCAAAACCCTCAGCACTGGCTCTCCTCAGGGATGTGTGTTGAGCCCTCTCTTGTCCACTCTGCTCACGTATGATTGTGCACCTGCCCATCCAGGCTGGCACATTGTAAAGTTTGCAGACGATCAGCTGTGGTTGGATGCATCACAAACAACAAAGATTCCAGCTACAGGCAGGAGGTGGAACACCTGGAGAGTTGGTACAAAGAGAATAACCTTCATATCAAAATGAAGAAGATGAAGGATGAAGGAGATGATCATGGACTTCAGAAGGAACAAACTCACATACACCCCCTGAACATACAAGTGGATCTGCAGTGGAAGTGGTCTCCAGCTACAAGTACTTGGGTGTACACATGAACGATAACCTCAGCTGGAGCAACAACACCACCAGCCTGATCAAGAAAGGTCATCAGAGACTCTACTTCCTCAGACGGCTGAGACGAGCTGGTCTGAGCAGCCCAGTCCTCACCTCCTTCTACAGGTGTGCAGTGGAGAGCATCCTGTGCTCCAGCATCAACGTGTGGCATGGAGGCTGCACAGCTGCAGAAAGAAAAGCTTCTGCAGAGAGTGGTGAAGGCTGCACAGAAGTCTGTTGGAGTCAGTCTCCCCACCATCACAGACATCTACACCTCCAGATGCAGGAAGAGGGCCACCTGCATCATGAAGGACCCCACTCACCCAGCACACACAATTTTTGCCCCACTCCCCTCAGGAAGGAGGTTGAGGAGCATTGGGTATAGAACCACTAGACTGAGGAACAGCTTCTACCCTGAGGCTGTTAGACTCACAAATCTCTAATCAATTATAAAACTTTAAAATATGAGCTTCAAATTTTTTACAAAAGCACACCCGTTGAAAGTGTAAGATTTGGACCGACTCAAACAAGAACATTTTTTTATTGTTGTAAGGAAAGGTGCGGCGTCCAGCTGTACAAATGATGAATTTGTCCTTTATCACTATAACTATTTAATCATGAAAACCTTTTTAGGTAGCATAAAGTAGACACTTTTACTTGCAAGATTAAATCAGAGGAGGGGAACATTTGATTTGAAAAGGCCCTTATTAGTAAAATTAAAGCAATGTAAGAGTCAAATGTAAAATTAGAAGAAATATTCAGAAAAAATAAAATCATATAACTTTTCCTTACTTTTCTGATAAAGACAACACTGAAGATTTGTTAACACACTTAAATGTATCTTCTTTAACACAGTAGTAATACTGCATCGATACTGGGGGGAGTGGTGGCGCAGTGGTTAGAGACGATGGGCCATCACCGGTTCAAGTCCCGGTACCAACAACATCAAAAAATGTGTGTGGAAAAAGGTGAAACACCCACCCCTGCCTCCACCCTTCAAACTTGCTCAGGGCCCCACTCTGGGCCCCTGAGCAAGGCCCTTAACTCCCACCATCTGCTCCCTAACAGGTCCCTCTTGAAAATGAGTTATCGTGGCTCAATGAGACTACCTGGATAAATAAAGGGTAAATGAAAAAAAAAGTAATACCTTTGGATACCAAACAATGTTTATAAACTAGGAAATATTTTGCAAGTTCACCATTGATTTTAATGTTACCAGAGTGTCTAACAGATGTCACAACACTTGGCATACCTGGATCTTTAATATCCCTTTAACTTGTTGACTAGTGCCAAGTTTTGTAGTCTGCTGTGAGTGGTACATTGTACAGTGCAAACACCTCTGGGGAAAAGTTTGCAAGCAAGGTCATCTCTAAAAGTATCGGCACTCCTGAGCAAAACACGCACAAGTGCTATAATTTATATAAAAGCTTAAAAAGCACACACACACAAAACTGCACAGAAGGGTGTGTGGATTAATAATGCACTTCCTGTATGACTCTTTCTGTTGCTTTAATTGTAATATCAGTGGCATTTTTGGAAATCAAAAACAATGCATGACTAAAACATGTTGTTGTTGTTGATTGTCCAAGGAAAATCTACTGTTGCTGTTGTCATCATTCTTTGTTTGTAGCCAGGTCTCTCTTGTAAATGAGTCTTTGAGGCTCAATGGGATTAACCTGCCTAAATAAAGGTTGAATGAATGTGCAGTTGCGGACCTCGTTTTCTTCACCCACACCTTCCACAATCCCTCTTCCATCTCACACTCCATACCACTCTACCCATCCACAAAACCACAAAGTGGAATGGAAGTTGAAGACACTGTGGACAAGCATCCCCCACTAGACTGGCTGCAGTACATATTTTATTAATTATATTGAAATTGAGTTTTTCTTGTGCATTAGTTCTTGCAGAAGATGATTCCTTCACCATCCAGAAAACTGCATTCAATGAATCAGTGAGATATCACAAGGAGGGTTCTACTAGCATGTTTCTTTGAGAATCTAATTTATCACAAATGTGAAAAACAATTTGTTTGGGGGTACTTCTATGAATCACAAGATGGGTGCTCTGCTAAAGCTGGTTTCTGGTCTATTTTGGTGACTCCTGAACTTTTGTAGGGAGGACTGCAGGGAGTGTTTTGTAGCTGTTAGATAGCAACCGTGCCTCACCAACATCATTAATAACTGAAAGTTATGCACCATAACTCATGTTCCCTGAAGGAAGGGAATGAGGTGCAACATATGCTATGGGAATTGCGCCCCCGTACGATTATCTGAAGGAATACATTCACGCCTTTACGGCAGGGGCGTCAGCGTTGCGCCAGAGGCCCCGCCCTCTGGGTACTTAAGCCGCTGACGCCCATCCAACTTTCTCCAAGATGCACTTCACCGAGCTTTCAGCATTGAAAGGGCCAGATATGTTGCACCTCGTTCCCTTCCTTCAGGGAACATGAGTTATGGTGCATAACTTTCAGTTCCCTTTCAGTCATGTCTCTCGGTGCAACATATGCTATGGGAACGTAATTCATTCACGCCCTTGAAATGCTCAGTAAAATGCATGCTAGTGTGAACGTCTGCCCTTGTTCAGCAGGCATCTCAAGGCTACTTTCTACTGTGTGTTAGAAAGGACAGCCTGAGTGACATCACACGCAGTAACATCCAAACTGTAATGCTTTGCAAAAGTGTTTATTGAGCTCCAGTTGCCGCAGCACAAATGTCTGCAACTGGTACACCCTTGAACAGTGACCACGAGGTGGCCAAGCCCCGAGTAGAGTGAGCGTGCACTCCAGAGGGCACCTGTTGACCTTTGCTACTGTACGCCCTTTTTATGGCCTCAGTCACTGGCCTCAGTCAGAGGCGCTGCTTTGATAGGGCCTTTCTTGTAGCAGGTGCGGCAAAGCACACAAACAGTTGATTTGTTTTTCTCCATTCGGCTGTTCTCTGCATGTAAGTGCTTAAAGCTCTCACGGGGCAGAGAGCCTTCAGCATTTCCTGTTCCTGAGTGAGGACAGGAGCAGGTGGAAAAGAAGAGAGATCAAAGTCCAGACTTCAAGTGTTTAAAGTCAAGAACTTGGGGATACATGCAGGATTAGGCCTTAAGGTGACCTTTGATCCATCAGGGGCGAATCTGGTACACTTTGGATGTACCGACAAGGCATGGAGGTCACCCACGCATTTCGCTGAGCAAAGGGCCAGGAGTAGAGCGGTCTTACAAGAAAATAAATCTATCTTAATATCGCTCAGTGGTTCGAATGGGGAGGGGTCACAGAGAGCCCCCAAGATCAGACTAAGATCCCATCCAGGGGTCAGGATCCTGCTGGGTGGTCTCTTTCTTAGCACGCCCTTCATAAATCTTATTATGAGTGGATGCTCGTCAGGCGTCCTGCTTCCCCAGCCTTCATGACAGGCCGAAATTGCTGATAGAAACACCTTAATTGTTGAGAAAGAACGACCTTTTTCCAGTAAGTCCTGAAGAAAAGTCAGGAACTGAGACAGGTCACATGAATAAGAAATAATATTTCTCTCAGTGCACCAAGCTTCAAAAATACACCATTTTTGTGCGTAAATAGATTGTGTTGACGTAGCTCGTGCATTCTGGATGGTGTTTACCACATTTTCTGGCAGACCTGATGCCACCAGCTTGTTCCTTTCTGCCACCAAGCTGAAGTTTTCCACAGTTCCCAGCCTAAGTGGCGAAACTGTTCCTTCTGGTGACTTGGTGTGTCCCTGAAGAGGAGCAGTTGGTGGAACCAGTTCTCCTCCAAGGACCCTGAATTCTGTGGTCCCCTGAAGGTCAACCACGTTAGGGAGAGGGCCTTTTTGCAGATGCGCTGCCATACTACTCTGATCGAGAGTGTTTGAGGGCAGAGGCAGTCTGTTGTCATTGTTAGACAAAAGTGGAATAGAATGTCTGTTTTTCCTCTTTTTGTTAGGGGTAATGGGACGGAGGAGCTGCAAGTTTTGTAAACGAGCAGATCTCCTGACCCCAGCCCGTTTCCTGGCTGGGTCTGGTTTACTGGTCTCCGGCCTTAACAGAGCGCTGGAGCCAGACAAACCGCCGGGGGTCTGTGTTTCACCAGGTGGGGGGACATCGTTTAAGAGCAGAACTGAGTCAGCACAGTGAGCATGGTCACGTGCTGCAGGATCACTGCTTGAGCATTGCGTGTCACCCATCAATGATAAGAGGACAGCTTCAGTGTGAGAATGTGGAGATGGTCCTTTGTGCTTGGCAGACTTTAAATTGGTTGGTGACCGAGAGCTCAGTTCTCTTCGATTAAAAAGAAGAGGAATCTGATTCAGCCCCGGTTTGTTTATGCACACTGCAGTTTGATCACAACCGCCTTTATGAACGTGTGAAGCTGATGGTAGCCTGTGGACTTCTGTCGTGGCCCCCGTCCCTTACTGGGAGCCGTTGAATAGGTATCCAGGAAGGTGGGTCGTTAGATTCTGTCGGCGTGTATCCCTGGGGTGCGGATGTGTCAAGGGTTTGTTTTGTTTGTGTATTGTCCGCCCAGTGGTTTCCAACGAAGCGGGGACTGGAGCACGTGACCCCCCTCACCTGTCTCTGTGAGGAGTGTGGGGCCTGCTTGCAGACGCCTCTGTGCCTGTCTGTTACAGACAGAACCAAGGCACCCTACTAGGGCTTATTGATTAGGCTAACATCCCGTGAGCCGTGAGAGAGGGGGGGAGATGGACCCCTCCCTTTATTTCGGCTGGCAGGCCAGAGGGACCCGTTCTGCTGAAGTTATTGTGTTTGTTGTTGTTGTTTTTTTTTGAGTCAATAAAACAGAGAGGGGCTGTTTTTTTAGCTTTATTCGTGCTTACGTGTAACAACATATTTGACTTTATGTCACTCACAACAAGAAAAACATGATTTGTGCATGAAACAGAGTTACCAGCTTTTTGTACCGTGCTACAAATAAAGTCTGGACATGAGAAGATCATTTCCCGTACCCCGTGGACGGGTGATCGTGTAAAGTCAAGAAGTAGACCTGGTTCATCAGGCACGCTTTTGTCTGGTGTCCCGGTTCACCGAGGAGGCCCTGTGTCTGACCGCCTGGCGGGGGTCAAACCTGTTTTTGCTCCATGCATGTTCGGTCCGAGGGGGACCCAGCGGTGGTCTCTGCCGGTGCTCGGCCTCGTACGCCGGTCGCTTTTGCGGTGGGGCACGTGTTGCTGAGTGGTGTCGAGGCTACGCAGGTCTGCCCCCAGCTGACTCCCTGGGAAGGGGCGAAGGGTTAGGGTCATCCACAGATGGCGTATCGCGATGGCCACCTCAGCCATGCCTCTGCCTTGAGCAACAGCTGCTGTACCCATCATGCGAAGCACAAAGTCTATTGTCCTACAGGCTTCATCCAGCACATCAGCGGCAGCTTGTTTGTCCGTCGTTACCTGGAGCTCCTGTAATTTTTCAGCCAGGTAAGCTTGCATCAACGCAGATGCGTTCATCGCGCGCACCGCGAGTCCCTGAGCTCTGTAGCATTTCTCGAGAAGAGAAGCAGAAGCTCGACAAGCTTTGCTGGGGAGAGTTGGTTTTGTCTCGGATGACTTGGGAGCCAGGTGCGATGCCAGTGTGTCCTCAATTTGAGGCACGTTGGCTATTCCCACTTCATCCATCCCGTCCACATCGAGAAACTGTGAAAGTGGTAACAGCATAGGAGCTCTGGGCTGAGACCAGGTGCGAGTCAGCTCTGTGAGGAAGTCCGAGAACACGGGCATCCTTTGCCTCGTGGCGGCCTGCTGCTTTGAGTAAAAATAGTTTCCTACCAACTTCGTGACCTGTTGACGAGGCGGAGGTTCTGGCCATGGGATCTGCAGCGCGTCCCTTGCTCTGTGACACAAATCGAACAGAGCAGGGATGGAAAAGTCAGTCTCCGGAAGCACAGGTACCAGGGTGCGGGAGAGATCTTCTCCCTGTTCCTCGTATTCGACGTCTGCGTCCTCCGCGGAAAATTTGCCTGAGGCTGAAATCGAGATCTCGTCCTCGTTCATCATGCCTCGAGTGTCGAATTCGACTGTTAAGTCCATCATGGGAGCCAGCACATCAGGGTTGTCGCCCCATTCGACTCGTGTGCTGTCATCCAGAGCCATGTTCTCGAGCTCCAGCGTGGGAGTGAGGGGCTCAGTGGTATCCGGGTCCGCTGGCGCCGCAGCGGCACCCATGGCCTTGGCAACGAAGTCCGCCCGGTTCCTCCTCACCGCCGCCAGCATCTGGCTGCAGTGTGGGTAAGTGTCGGGCACATCCAGTGCCAATTTTGCGTGCAACATCCCCAAGCAGACGGGACAGGCCTCGTGGTTGTCCGTAGCTGAGAGGTAGAAACCGCATCCACTGGGGCAGGTGCGCAAGGTTGGGCTCGCCGTCCTGCTTGTTTTCCTTGGAAGTCTTGTCTTTCGCTTTCCTTTCTCCGGAGGCATGTCCAAGATAAGATGAGCGAGTCCTTCCAAAATCCTTTTTCTTTTATTTTGAGACGTCTCCTCCGTCGCATCACTTTCGCTGGCTAGCCCGGTACGAGTTAGCAGGGGTAGCGGGTTTTGCACAGTTAGCGCCGTCGAGCGAAGCAGTCTGCGGAGAGAGGAGAAGAAAAAACTTCAGGGTTAAGGGAAAATGTGCCGGACTAGCTTTCGCTAGCCCAGTAATACGTAGGAATAATTCTCCGTACGCTCTGTGTAGGGAGCAAGCTCACCTCTGGTTGAGCAATGAAGCAACAGAGAAGTCCCGCGAAGAGAGGTATTTCAGGTTTAAGCGAGGTGAAGGGCAAAAAGAGAAAGTTGGATGGGCGTCAGCGGCTTAAGTACCCAGAGGGCGGGGCCTCTGGAGCAACGGTGACGCCCCTGCCGTAAAGGCGTGAATATATTCCTTCAGGTAATCACGCGGGGGCGCAATTCCCATAGCATATGTTGCACCAAGAGACATGACTGAACGGGAACTGGTCCACATGATCAATTTGTAAAAGCTTTAGGTGTGTGTCAATGTTTCTTACTTTATTACAATGCATCCTTTTAACATATTTGTTTTCACTAAGATACTAAATGTTTAGTAACTTGCAGGTGAGGAGTTAATTGGTGGGCATCATGCACTTGGACAGCTGCTCTACCTGAACTAAAATCACCACAGTGTGCAACATGTGGTGGCAAAGAAGGCTCACCAGCGTCTATACTTTCTCCGCAAGCTGAAAAGGGCTGGAGCTTCAACCCCCATCATGAGCACCTTCTACAGAGGTGCCATAGAAAGTGTCCTGACCAGCTGCATCACTGTGTGGTTTGGTGCATGTACTGCATCCTGCCGCAAGAGCCTCCAGCGCATTGTGAGAGCAGCTGAGAAGATAGTCGGCACCTCCTTCCCCTCACTGCAGGACTTACACAGCAAACGCCTCACTCGGAAAGCCCACTGCATGGCAGGTGATCCCACACACCCACTACACAGCTGCTTCAGACTGCTGCCATCAGGAAGGAGACTGAGGAGTCTCCAGGCTCGAACCAGCAGACTGAGAGACAGCTCTGTTCATCAGGCAGTCAGGATGCTAAACACTCTGCCTGCTCTGCCCCCCCTCCCATTTGAACTGCCTTAACACTAAAACTTTCTCACACATTACCACACAACACAAAGATTTTAACACTGGACTCTGTGTCATCAAACGGGTTATTCACTAAACTCTCGGTCATGTGCTCATACAGTTTGCACTACTTCTCATACTTGCACTAATGTTTGTATTACATCACTGCCTATAATCATAATACTGTTTACATTCTCTGTTTACATTTATTAATACTGTTTACTTTTTTTACTACTGCTTACATGTAATTACTACTGTTTACATTTACACTACTCTAATATCTACACCACTGCTGATACATATACAGTGTGCTCTGAACGGTCTTACTTAGGGATGCCCAATGTGCCTTACTGCATATGCCACTTTTTGCCTCTATAACAACATCAACTACTACCTCATACATATACTGTGTACATTAACTCATACGCTGCTTTGCCACTTTGCAAATGTCAATGCTAGAAACCTTTAGTTTATTTTAGTTATACTTTTTATACTCTTTTTTATACTAGTATGCAAAAACTCAGGACAGTATTATGTTCATTAAATGTTTAATGTTTTAGTTTTAGAGTTGGTGTAAATTTTCATACTCTTATACCACTATGCAAAAAACTCAGGACAGTGTTAGTTTTACTATTTTATGCTTATGTCTATTATTATATGTTTCAGTGTTTCAATGTTTAGATGTTTACTGTTGCACCGAGGGACTGAGAGAAACGCAATTTCGGTCCTGTGTATGTCCTGTACAGTACATATTGCAGATCTGACAATAAAGTTGACTTTGACTTTGACTTTGATGTGCTCATTTGACCAAAGATCAGATTTAAAGACCGTGTAAAGTCAAATTAAATGTGTGTTTTGAGTTTGTCACACGGCATAAATATGTGTTATTAATCACCCATATAAATCTGACTGATTAAAAACATTGTTTACCTTATAAAATTAAGTCTCAAAAATAATGAAAATACACAATTGTGCCCTGGTCTGAAACGCTGGGGGCGTGTCAGCATGTGGGCGTGGTTTCAGCACAGTACTGCACCCGTGTCCTGCCCAGTGAAGAACTGCGGTAAAGTGAGGATGTTCGCGAATGCTGGCAGCCTAATTGGAGTTCTCCAGCTCTACTCATTTGAACCTCCAGAGCCAGACTCTGAGTCAGACAGTGACCACTGTGACGGTCGGCATCGTTCTTCACAGCCTGAGCTGTGTGTGGAGAGGCAGACAGGTGTAGCAGAGATCCAGTAAACCTGCTCTGTTTTTATCTGAGTGCAGCTCATTTTTCCAAGAGTTACGCTGTTTTTAGTGCACAAACAACTCTGGTTTTGTTTTTAAAGTTGAGGACACAACTATAATTCATAACTCCGCTGTTATGTGTTTAATAATAAGCGCTATTTTAGAAGATGAGCGGACTCGCTGCACCCGGTCCGACCCGGTCACTTCGCATGCGGGGTCTGTGTTGGTGATTAAAATATAGAGTAATCACGTTGATAACTAAGTATGCAATGGACCTGTCGCATTTTCTTAGCAAAAAAGGAGCTATAGCTATTGCTATCTGATGCTATCTGCGATTCGCGAGTGAACGGCTCCACCGAGGCAAGAACTAATTTATACGGCTGGAGCTGCAGGGGGTGGGGCTTTAGACCGCGTGACGAAACGCAGTCACATTTAAAACACGCCCAAAAAATCCTGAAACAGAAATATCGTTATACACAGTTTGATCTATAACTCAAAATTAATTGAGCTACAATTTTGAGACTTTTTACTCATTTACAAGATTACAATTATGACATTTATAATGTTTATTGAAGAAAATATTGAAATTCACTTTACACGGTCTTTAAGGTAGTATTCTTGGATGGTTACAAGTTACGGCTGTCAAAGCTGAAAATCAGTAGCCAAGCAACTGAATCCCCAGCAAGAAAAGTTATAGTTTAAACATTTTCTCTGTTTATTTGAATAGTTGAAATAAAGCTGGCATTCTGCACTGAAATTTATTATAAAATTGTAACTAGAATATCCAGCAAAGTTCAGGCAGGTCATCTGGATGGTTTCAATTTTTGTTGTTGTTGTTGTTGAGACCTTTCATTCTTCATCCAATGGATTTCATCAGTCCGAGGAGCCACAACAAATTTGGCACCATTGTTGGATTTTCTACCTGGATTATTGAGCATGAACTTTGATGCTTTGAACCACTTTGGCCATGGCTGCCTCAGAGGAGTCGACGGGGGAGAGGACAAGCCCCAGAAACCATCCTATCACCATCATCCGGTTGGTTCACTATGTGAGTGTGCTGCTTGTGGGACTGAGATTATTGTGGCTCCTTGGACTGATGAAGTCCTTTGGATAAAGGACAAAACGTCTCAACAAATAAATAAACCGTCCAGATGACCTGACTGAACTTTGTTGGATTCTTTGCCTGGATTATTGAGCAGGAACTTTGATGTAACTAGAATATGTTCTATGGAAGTGTTAAAGTTAAAAGAAGTATACTATGGTCTGTGCACATCTGTATTAGTTTATTAATCATACAGCACAAACACCTTGAAAATCTCATTAAAGGTATTGTGACATGATGTTGGAAATTTGCATATTTGTCAGAACATATATATCTTATATCATTGAGCTCTGTTCGTTTTTGCAAAATAAATTATAAATATATTAAAATTTTATTCCAAGTTATGGTAGTTTTTTTCTCTGGGATACGCCCCTAAAAATCTGCGCATTTCCGCAAAACGTCATCTTGACGTGACAACGGGAAGGCACGCTCCAACGTGCATTTAAATAATAATGGCGGAGCATGTCCTATCGCGTCTGAGATATCATTTTAAGACAGTAAATCTTCCAAAACTCTCATTAATAAACACTCCCTGAATAAAAAGAAATTACAGATGTTACCTGATCGCGCAGACATAATTTAAAAATACATACATAGCTACGTGTTTGCTCCGGGCTCTCGGCTAATGTTTCTTAGAAGCTATCTTGGCTAACAGAGTCCCTGACACCGGTCACGTCTGAGATATATAATTTTAAGACAGTAAATCATCCAAAACTCTCATTAATAAACCCTCCCCGAATAAAAAGAAACTACAGATGTTACCTGATCGCGCAGACATAATTTAAAAATACATACATAGCAACGTGGCCTGTATCTCGGCTATTGTGTTAGCTATCTGATTCGGCTAGCTTGTTAGCAGCGAACAAAATAATCTGCCTTGATAATTGGCTTTATACACTCACAGTTTATAAAGTAAAACAACATGAACTCACGTAAAATAAATAGTTTATAATCTAAAACACTACACACCTCTGATTATGTTTACACAAAGACTTACTCATCTCCTGGACAGTCTTCCGATGGTCCCTGCGTTGTTTTGACGTGGTAGCTGTGGGACTTTCTTCTGTAGATTTTCTTTTAAAAATAGTAGGAATAGCATCCGGTTTTAAAAGTCTTCTGAATCTTACTGGTAATCCTAAAGATTCTTTTATACCAGGTGCTGAAAACAATCGGCAGTGAAATGGTCGCTGCAGACATACGACTCCTGGAACCCACCGGTCCTTGTCTGGTCCATTCTTGTCGAAGTTTCTCATCTTTTGGAAATTTGTGAAGGCTCACTTGTTCACTGCTGATATTAGAACACCCAAATGCGCTACAACGTGACGGCATTTTTCAAGTTACACAAATAAAAGAGGCGATCCTTCAGGAAATGAATGTGTATGGCAAGCAGTTAACACACCAAACAAACGGGCAAGGCTCTGCCTTCTTCCCGTTGTCACGTCACACTGATGTGATGACGTATTGCGGAAATGCGCGGAATTTTAGGGGCGTATCCCAGCAAGTACCAGAGAAAAAATTAGCATAATTTAGAATAAAATTGTAATATATTTATAATTTATTTTGCAAAAACGAGCAGAGCTCAATGATATAAGATATATATGTTCTGACAAATATGCAAATTTCCAACATCATGTCACAATACCTTTACATTGTAAAATATGTTTAGGAAATTTAATGTTCAAAGACACCACTTAAGAAAAAAATGTTTAATAAGAAAAGTAAGAAGTGAAAAATGTACAAAATAAAAATACTGCATCCAACTAATGTTTTCTATCCGTTGTCTCACGGGCTTCATCCAGAAGACACAAGTTGTTGTTTCTGCTGCGTCTGGTTCAATTCTTCATGTTCATTCAGTGCAGAAATAAGACTTTTCTTTACTGGACTCTTTTCTCTTGACTGGAAAAGAAGAAAAAGGTGGTTAATCCAGTCTAGATACTGTTTTTAAATAAATGCATAAAACAAAGAATGTGATGTGGAACATGTGTCTATTCTTATCACAGAAGCTGCAACGTTGTGTAGCTGTGACGTGCAGCTGGGTTAGCTGGGCTGCCACAGAGATCTGTCTTCTGTAGACTCTGCTGATGAAGCAGGGCAGAAGCCAGGAGGCTTGGAGGATTTAATGTGGAGTTTAGAAAAGAACCGTCACGTGCTGAAATACGTTCTGGATGAAATACAGTGAGAAACGGGAGCGGAGGACAGTTAGCATTTATGCAAATTAGCTTAGCTTTGTAGCATCAATGTTGTCCTATTATGGCATCAGCCTCTTTTGTTTGTTAAAAATACGTTCAGAACCGATGAGATGAGTAACTTAAAATATGTTTAAAGTTAGAAAACACTCACCATCTTCAATAATTGCTTCAACATAAGCAGTGGCTGTGTCCAAAAGCTAGCTTCCCTCCCATTATTAGCTGGGCGATCATTTCTAATCATTCCATTCAGCTCGCTTTGGATCTTCTCATCAGCCACAAAGCACAAAAACACCTGCACCTCTGCATTTGACCACAGACTGGACATAATTTGTATTTTTATTTTTGTTTTTGTTTATTCTTTCTTACATTTATTTTTTATCTTTGTTTGTTTTTGTTTATTCTTTATTACATTTCTTTTTTGTTTTGTTTGTTCTTTATTACATTTATTTTTTATTTTTGTTTGTTTGTTCTTTATTACATTTATTTTTTATTTTTGTTTGTTTTTGTTTATTCTTTCTTACATTTCTTTTTTATCTTTGTTTGTTTTTGTTTATTCTTTCTTACATTTCTTTTTTATTTTTGTTTGTTTTTGTTTTTTCTTTATTACATTCATTTTTATTTTTGTTTGTTCCTTATTACATTTATATTTGTTTGTACTTTATTACATTTTTTTAATTAGTTTTTATGAGACCTAGGAGCTCATTCAGATCATGTGTAACAAGCAAAGTTTTTCAATAAAAATAAGTGAAACATATGGATACAATGTGTACAGTATTTAAATTAAAATTACTGATACCTTTAGATGTGGTTTGCACACACAATGTTGTCACTGAACTTTAAGACTTGTTTAATCATTGCTCCGGTTGATGGTCATCAAGAGATTCTTTTCAGATGTGCGTTTAAAGCAGTGGTTCTCAAACTGGGGTTCCCAGACCCCTGGGGGTCCGCGAGCCAGTGCTTGGGGGTCCGAAATTTATGTTCATTAAGTGAATAGGTCAAGTTTTAAAGTGGTTTTTGATGCTGTTAATTTTCTCCAAACTGCAATTTTTGGAAGTTGAAAAAAAAAAATTATGTTCATTAAGTGTGTCTTGAATGAAAAATACCCCATGTTTAAAAATATAAAAAATGTATTTTATAGAACAGCTCTGAAAGTATTTATGTTACATAAATACGTCCATTGCATTAAAGAGACAAATTAAAGATTTTTTTTAATAAACAAGAGGGTTATGTGGGGGTCCCTGAAACGTTTTCTCCCATGTAAGGGGTCCCTGAACCCAAAATGTTTGAGAACCCCTGGTATATTGTATTGGTATTTGTACAACTGCTAATACCCTTGGCATTTGTACTACTACTGCTTAGTGTATTTTTAGTTTATGTTTTTCTTATTTCATATCTTAGATCTTATTACCGTTTTTCTTTTACATTTTATACTTTTGTTGGGTGTAACTGGGATCCTGTGTACACAATTTTGTTCCACCTCATGTAGCACATGTTTGACAAATAAAGAACCTTGAATCCTTGATAAAGGATGC
The DNA here is from genome assembly GCA_038048925.1 of Garcialebias charrua. Taxonomy (NCBI): domain Eukaryota; kingdom Metazoa; phylum Chordata; class Actinopteri; order Cyprinodontiformes; family Rivulidae; genus Garcialebias; species Garcialebias charrua. Next base: position 38,519 of record JBBPBX010002358.1, on the reverse strand, counting down.
AAAACAAAATACATTCTACGGCTGAAGCACATAAATCAAGCCCTGATGCAATAATGAAATGGGCACGTGACTGTTCACAGACAACAATTTCAACTGATAAACTTTCAGTGCAAACTAAACTCACAAGGTCATTGCATATTGAGTCATTTTGAACCTTAGAAGACTGATGTCCTTTAGATTAAGCCTTACCTCTACAGGCTGTGAGGGGATCTTGAGTTTGGTTAGCGAAGCCTTGCCGTTGGGCTTCACATCTCCTATAGTGCTGCTGTGTGACTGTCCGCTGTAGCTTTCCGTTTGGGAACTCTTAGCTTCTGCAGTTTCTTGCCCATCCATAGGCCGCACATAAGCTGTGGGCTTTTGCAGCATGGAGTTGGGCTTGGACATGAGAGCAGGAGGAAAAGTCTGACTCGAGTGCTGCCCGCTGGAGAAGGTGGTGTGAACCCGTGAAGGGGAGTCCCAGTTGGCCTCTCTGTCTCTTGGAGATCTGGAACGATAGCGCTCCTTGCCGTGATGCTGCTCGGCGGACAAGGAGCTCCGCGAGTGGCTGCCGGAGGAACTCAGAGAACCCTTGGCCGGACTTGATGTGTGTGACTTTGAATGATCCGATCCTCCGCTGTGTTTACTCGACTTTTTTTCTCGCACTTCACCTCTTTGGCTACTGTTGCTGCTGCCGCTACTGCCGCCGTTGCTCCTCTGGCTGCTGTGTCCACCAGGGAGTCCAGAGCGTTTCTGGGATTGGGATGAAGACCCACCCGCTGCTGGGCCAACAGGAGTCCACTTACTGCTCTGGCTCCCACCACCGCTACCAACACCGCGCTGGTCCCCGCTAAATAAAGGCGGGCCAGATTTCTCTTCAGAGGAAGACGAGCTGTTCGAAGGTTTCCCTCCGAGCTTTGGAAGTGTGTCACCAATGGGTTCTTTCATTTCGTCGTAATTGCCCAGCATGCTCTGGATACGATTCGACAGTTTATCTTCTTTGCTGACCTGAAGAGAGAACCCACAGAAGAAAACTGAAATTATAAAAACGCAAAGTGCGGGGACAGAGAACAAGCAGGAAGTTATTAAGAACACTGTTGTTGACCGTTTGGTTCTCATCAAATATAACTCGCCATAAAGAACAACTTTTAATACATATTTTAGGGCAGCACAGTGGCACGTAGGTAGAGCTGGTGCCTCTCAGTGAGAAGGTTGCTGTTGAAAGTTGATTGAAAGTTGATCGAATCCCAGCTGGGGGCCCTTTCTGGGTGAAGTTTGCATGTTCTCTTTGTGCATGTATGGGTTTTCTCTGACTACTCCAAATTCCTCCCACAGACCAAAAACATGCATTTTATGCTGATTGGTAACTAAATTGTTCCTAGGTGTGAGTGGTTGTTTGTCTCATTTTGGACTTGCACCCTGTCCAGGGTGTTCTCCACCTCTCTCGCTCGCAGTGACTACTGGATATGGGCACCAGTGACCCCATGACCTAAAAAGGAAGAAGTGGGTAAAGATGATGGAAGGATGGATATATTTGTATCTCTAATTCTAGATTTAAAACAATTTACTGACAAAAGAAAAGTACGAGAGGCCCCATCAGCCACACACAAAGTTAGTTTGTGTAAACTGAGCCCAGAATAGTTCAAACTCATCTGAACTAACAAAAGGGTCAACCCACAGTTCCAACACTGAAGTTAATCAATCACTTTGAGGTTCCAGTCGACCTGTTTGCAGCCTGAGCACAGTCTTCGATTTCAAACGCAGTCTGACACCTCTGTTTAGTTTGACAGATTTACACTGAGGGTGTGGAAACACAGGCAGTTAGCTGCAGCAGGAAATGCAAGTGACTTGGTCACAACGTGTACTCTACTACCTCCTGCTAGCATGGCCAAGCACTCATTTGTGTGTTCATTTCTCCTCCAGCTCACTGTTTCAAATTTGTAGGGTGAACATAAGTACCGGTAAGCTTTATTTGAGCAAATCTAATTCCAAACGAACAGAAAAACAAGATGTTTTATAATGTTTTCATTCAGGTTTATCACTAAAGGGATACAATTGGTAACTGATTTGTACCTCCAAGCAAATTGGTAGAAATGTTTAAATTAGAAGCACTGTAAACAACACTCTTTAGCAAAGTATCTGTTAACAAAGACACTGTGATTTTAGAAAAATACAGTACAAGGATTATAAAGTTTAAAAAAATGTATGCACAAATTAGCTACAGAGTTGTGTGCTGTGCTCATTTTATAGCACATTTGTAATGCACCAAAATAAATACAAATACTGCAAAGTTTCTAAAACAAAATGTGTTTTTAAAGCCGAAACCTAAAGCAACTTGTAAAACCTAAACATTACCGTAACTTGTTTTAGCTTGGCAGCAGCAACTTCCATTAGCCAGGAATAAACGCTCATGAACAATTTATTCAAACGTAACACTTAAGCTAGATTTAAGCTAGATTTATACTCGACGCGTCGCGCAGCGTGCGAGGGGGCGCGCGCCAAAAGTGACGCAATATCGCAGTCCCCGCCCCTGTGCGTTGGCCCCGCGCATGGTCTTGGCGCGTGTCGTGCACCTCCAAATTTTTGAAACTCCGCAAGCCTAGTGCGCGTGCGGTGGGTGCTACAGAATTGTTTGACATGTCGGGTGGGGACCTTCACGTCAGAGTCTGCAGCTCTCTGTGCCGCTGTGGTCATGGAGACTGCGTCGCGACGCATGGAGGAATGTTTTTATGTGATACAAATGTATTAAATTCACCTTATTCATCTCTGAGCTGGACTTTTCTTTTGTTGTTTTGCCAAAAGTCACGTGATCGCTTCCTCCTCGCTGACTCCATGCATTAAAACCGCAAGACACAATGATTTGCTCCTCTGGACAACAGTTCAGCACGCGAGCGGAGCATTTTTGTTGTTGTGTGAATTTCAAACAGTTCTTCTTCTACGGTAGATTTCTTCTTCTACCCTTTCTTGCAACATATGCACAGGTTTTAGAGGGTACTGCCACCTGCTGGTCCGTAAAAGAACAGCACTTTGCCATGCGCCGCCGTGCGTCAACTATAAACACAGAGGTGACACTGTAAACGCATTTCACCGCACGGCACAGTGCGTGCGCAGCGCGCGCGCTCCAGCCTGCGGACCAAAGCGCGACTATAACTCAGCCTTTAGGTGGCACAGTGGCGCAGTTAGTAGAGCTGCTGGCACTCAGCGAAAAGGTTGCCAGATCTAATCCCGGCCGGGGCCTTTCTGGATGCATGTTCTCTCTGTGCATGCATGAGTTTTCTTGGGGTACTCCAGTTTATTACCACAGACAAAAAACATGCATGTTAGGCTGATTGGTACCATATTTTTCGGAGTATAGGTCGCACCCGAGTATAGGTTGCACCTATGTCAAAATATGGACCGTGTTTAGCTCTGCTGCAAATGTCTCTTCCACAGGAGCGCACAGCAAGGCTTTTAGGAAGATTAACACTTAAAAACAATTAATTGTTTGATAAAAAATTATAGCAAATATGTGTCTGAGCTAGCCTGGCCCTCGCCATTCCTGCACAGCTCCGCTCAATTCTCATTTCCCTTCACTGCACAGTCTGGGATTCCTCCCATTAACAAGGATTTCTCCGGCCGATTTTTGACCGGACCAATCAGAGAACAGAAGGGGTGGAGTTTTGGACACTAACCCACGCCCCCACCTGTCCCAGCGCGCAGAGCCCTATAAAAGGGCTCTGCCAGCGCTCAGTCAGCGAGTAGCGGTATGTTCTCATTCAAAGCGATGCAAAGCGATGCAGAACTGTTTTATATGTGACACAAATTTATTAATTTCCCCTTCTTAATCCCTTATCTGGAGTTTTCTTTTGTTTTTTTTCCCCCAAAAAGTCAAGTAATCGCTCCCTCGTCCTCCTTCTCCTCTACCCTCCGGCTGAGTAAAATGAACAAGGAAATGTCTCAGGTTGTCACGAGAATTAAACTCGGGTTTTACGTTGCTGCCGGAGTCCATCAGATTTTCTGGTCTTTTGGTGAGCTGGACCAGCGATCCATGGTTTTATTTTATTTTATTAAAACGTTTTATAACATATAAACACTGAATTTGCGCAGCGAGAGAAAAGCTGCAGGACTCCTGGAGCAGGGGGCGGAGCAGTTGTCAGTCAAGTTCACCAGAGCACGGGGGGTGGCTCTGAGGGGAGGGAGCAGAATGCTTTCCCTGTTCAAAATATCCAATGTTGTTGTTCCTAAGCAGAGGCCAACGCCTCCAGTAAGAAACGTTTTTCAATGGAGCGGTCCCAGACCATTGTCTGAAGCGAAGTGAAGGACAGGGTCTGGTTTCAACCAGGCTATGTCTGAGCTGAACTTTTCTTTAATAAATGAATAAATTTAGCAGGATAAACACCTAAAAAAATACACTTGTTAGCTGACATTGTAAGAGTGTGTCTCAGTTTAATTTTTGTTAATAAATGATTACAAATCTGCTTATTTTATAAAAAGCCATAAGAATCTTTTGGAATCCTGGCAAAAACCATTGCAGATATGTTCTTGTTTTTGATTTTGTACATCTACCTTGTGGTGTTTTGTTAGTTTTTTGATACTTTGCATTTCACTTTGTATTTCTCTCTTATGTTTTTCTGTTGTTTGTTGTTTAAGGAAATTCTACCATTGCTGTTCATCATTCCTTAGTTTGTAGCAGGTCGCTTTTGTAAATGAGCTCTCGAGGCTCAATGAGATTTACCTGACTAAATAAAGGTTGAATAAATGAATAGGTCGCACCTGAGTATAGGTCGCAGACCATGAAAAAAATAATAAAAAGGTGCGACCTATACTCCGAAAAATACGGTAACTCTAAATTGTTCCTAGGTGAGAGTGTAAATGGTTGTTTGGCAGCACGATGGTTCAGTGGTTAGCATTGTTGCCTTGCAGCAAGAAAGTCCAGGGTTCAATCCCCGGTTGGACCTGGGGTCTTTCTCTGTGGAGTTTGCATGTTCTTCTCGTGCATGCGTGGGTTTTCTCTGGGTACTCCGGTTTCCTCCCACAGACCAAAAATATGTGTGTTAGGCTACCTTCAGGCCCAGGCATCCACTGCAAAAGAGATATGTGATCCCAATGGGATTTGCCTGGTTAAATAAAGGTTAATAAAACAAAATGTTCTCGTTTGTCTCTATGTGTCCCTGTGATGGGTTGGAGACCTGTACAAGGTGTACTCCACCTCTCACAACAGTGACTGCTATACTGTATATGGGCAACAGTGACCCCCTACGACCTGGAAAGGAAAAAGCTGGTAAAGATAATGGATGGATGGATAACACTTTTATAAGAATAATACAATTATTATCAGAACAAGCATTTAACACAAAAACAACTGGACTTTATTTGTTACAGAAAACGTTTCACCCTCTATCCAAAGGGTTTTTTCAATTCAAAGAGCAGGCTGTGTGACAGTGAAGTTATAAACAGGCTGACATGCCACGCACCAACCTATGTAAATTGGAAGCCGAGATAACACCCACACATACCTGAGATAACATACCCATCCTATGTAAATTGACGAATCAACACATTACACCTTAACAGTAGGGGGTTTCTCAGGTATGTGTGGGCGTTATCTCAGCTTCCAATTTACATAGGTTGGTGCGTGGCATGTCAGCCTGTTTATAACTTCACTGTCACACAGCCTGCTCTTTGAATTGAAAAAGCCCTTTGGATAGAGGGTGAAATGTTTTCTGTAAAAAATAAAGTCCAGTTGATTTTGTATTGAACGCTTGTTCTGATTTGATCATGTCCTGGATGACTGAGAATCTTCACCAGAATACACTTATTAGTGTTTATTTTCTTGATTTTTGTTAAGATGCAGTATCCTTTGACACATATTGTGCCAAATTTTTTTTTTCTGTGTCCTTAGATCTAGGTGCAGTTTGTTTTACAGAGCCTTCTTTGTACAAGTTATTCTTGACTTCTATAGTAATCTTTGATTCCATATACCGTAGTTGGTACAGTATTGTGATAAAATACTAAATTAGATTATTTTCATACAAATAAAACTTATGGGATAATGTAACCGTGTTCATTCTAAGTAGATGAATAAGCTGTGCAAACTTTGCACGATAAGCATGTTACTGCTGTGCTGGTCTACATTTGAGAGGCCACAGTCGCAGCTGTGTGCACACACGGTCTTCAGTGCTGTAAACTTCTACTTAGTGGAGCATGACATTTAGAAAGACAAATGTACGCTTACATAAAACTCACACAAGCTGTAGAAAAGAGATAAAAAGTACAGAAAGCTTGCCATTACCGCTTGCTTTTTCCAAATACAATATGCACAGTGTATACACAGATACAAGTTTCTTGGAAAACAAACAAAATGCAGAGTAAAATTGTTTGCAGCACGTCTTTCTCATTGGTAAAGGTCAAGGACTTTTCTGCCTTTAATGTCAGCTTTTATTTTTCACTTTGTTATTGTCCAAACACACACACACATACACACTCTTCACTCACCTCTGGTGGCTTTTCTACTCCCAACCTGTCAGGACACATTCCTCACTGCCTCTTTGATGGCTAAAACTAGCTAAGGAGAGGAGCCACTTACAGCTGCTCCAAATCTGGTTAGTGGCAAAGATTAGACCAGTTCAGAGAACCTAAATCCTTTTTAAGATTACCGTAAATTGGCTAGCAGGAGCTGGCTGGCCTATATCGGCGTCTGTGAGTACAAGCGGAAGACAGCAGAGGAAGTGCAGCTAAGAGATCGTGTCTTGTTTTGTTTACTAATAACAGCTGTGCGACAAGACAGCAAATCAAGAACTTGAACCGTCAGACTGTTTTGGATTTTGTGCATTTAGCTAATTACTAATTGTGACACAACTGGGTAATTTTATACTTCAAACCACACATAAGAATCTAGCATTTATTTTAATAGCTGCTTATGATTTATAAAATGATTTACATTACTATATATATACATATGTGTACATTAGGGCTGGACGATATGGCCAAAATTTTTATCACAATATATTTCTTAATTTCGGTCGATAGCGATATAATTCGATATCGATATAAACAATATAAAAGCCTAAAAAAAACTATAAACTATACAAATAAATTAATGTTCACCTTTTATTTGTATTTAGCCTCCAAAAAATGGAAATCACCGTCAAATAAACATAAAATTCTCAACCCAATAATTCTCAGTCGGGTCATCTGGACAGTTTCTTTTTTATAGAAACGTTTCACCCTCCATCCAGTTTCTATAAAAAAGAAACTGTCCAGATGACCTGACTGAGAATTATTGGCTTTGGTACCTGGATTATTGAGCATGAACTTTCTAGCCATAAAATTCTCAACTGTGTCAATATTACGGTAATAGTTTTAACTTTAAACAACTTTAAAATTTACAGCATTGAAATTCATAGAGTTAATTAAATAAAACTTTTGGGTGTTGTTATTGATGAGAAGCTGACATGAAAATATTATGTAAATTACTTAAGAATAAAAATAAAATCAATTATATTACTGTATAAAGTAAAATAGTTTTTGAATGACAAAGTTTTGGCACAGTGGAACAGTGGTAATGGCAGTCGACCCCCGATCGGAAAGTTGGAGGTTCGAATCCCGCGTCCGCTCACCATGTGTCGTTGTGTCCCTGGGCAAGACACTTAACCCCGAGTTGCTCCCGGTAGGTCTGGAGGCTACCACTACCGGTGTATGAATGGGTGGATGGCTGGTATTGTAAAGCGCTTTGGGGCTCCTCACAGGGGGCTGGAAAGCGCTATATAAATAAGCTCCATTTACCATTTACCATATTGTATAATGTAATGATTGTTCCATATTTAATCTATTGTATTGAAGTTTGGGGAAAAACGTGCAAAACAATTACAAACCCTATTTTTATTTTACAAAAAAAGAGCTATAAGAATTATTAGTAGGACGTGCTATGGTCACCCAACAAATACATTATTTCATCAGTTCTTGAAATTATTAAAATTTTATGATTTGGTTGAACATAGTATTTTACAAGTCATGTATAAAACTCGTAAAAATATTACCCCCAAATATTCAATTAAAATTTGTTAAAAAAGAGAATCATTATAACCTGAAGGGAATGGAAATGTTTGTAAAACCCTCATTTAGAACTACCGGTAGTCTGAAGAAGCTGTGTTGTCATTCAGGGAACAGGATTGTGGAGTTGACTTGATATCACCATAAACATTTCTAAAACAATATGTTTTAAAAGATTATTAAGTTTAAGTTGTTGGGAAGATTTGGTGCAGGTGAAGAATACCTGAAGTTTGTTTTGTTTTCAGTTTGGACATTGTTCAAGTGAAGGTTGTAGGTGTTTGTAGTTATTTTGTATTTTTTAAGCAAGGGGCAGATATTATAAGACTACATTATTTTATTTTTTCTGCACCTTTTCATTCAGTGTTGTTTTTTTTTCTTTCTGATGAATTTGTTTTCTTTTGAATGAATGAATTAAAAAACAAAACATGCAGCGCTGGGGGGGGGGGGTTGTTTCAGTACGTCGTAGTTTCAGGGACACGTTGGCTCAAACTTTATCGTGCTTCATCTTCTGACTCTCATCATATTCTATCAAGTGGAAACGCTTCAGATGAAACAAGTTAGATGTTCCCACCGCTACTTAGAAGTCTATGTCACGTTTTGCAGCATAAAGAGACTGAGTAGGACCTCGCTGCAGAAGAAACCTGCAGTTTAACAGAGACGAACCACTTCCACACCGGCGAATTAGTCTTTCCTCTCTTATCATTGATGTCATCTGCTTTCTCTTCGCTTGTGAAACTTTGTTCAGTCACATTCTGACGGTCATAGGAACTCGTTTTGAAACGAAAACTTAACGCGCGTTGGAGATTAGCTTAGCTTGCTACTGCCAACGCCTGCTGGACTCGTCGAGCGCTGCGTAATATTACGTCACCACGCACTTACGTTTTGTGTCGCAGCTTTTTCTGTCCGGGTTGAAAGTGAAGCAGCCGCTTCAACCCGAACAGAAAAAGAAAAGCGTCAGTGAAACGCTGTTTTTCTCTTTCATTTGTTGTTGGATGTAACTGGGACCTCGTGTACATAATCTCGTTTTCATCTCATGTACCACATGCGGTGCAAATGACAATAAAGACTCTCTGACTCTCTGACTCTGACTAAAATCCTATCGAAATATCAAAAATATGCTTAAAATTCATATCATCGTTATTGAATAAAAGTATATCGCGAGATATATCGCTGTTGAATTATTGTCCAGCACTAGTGTGCATACATGTACACAATACATACAAATGCGTACCGGTACATACACATTTACATATGATTTACATACTGTTTTTGTACTACTAGTACTTAGCGTATTCTTAGTTTAGCATATTTCTTAGTTCATATCTTAGATCCTATTACTGGTTTTCTTTACAATTTATACTTTTGTTGGATCTAACTGGGACCCTGTGTACACAATTTCGTTCCACCACATGTACCATATGTGGTGCGAATGACAAATAAATAAACTTTGACTTTGACGTAACTTCATGCTCTGCAAGTTTACTTTTTAAAAATGTGTTAAATCATCGGGAAAAAAAAGATGTTTAAAATAACCACAGCCAGTAAACTTTCAGACTACCTGTAGTTGAAACAAAACATCCTATCCTGATCATTTTGTGTTTCATAACTCGAACAGTGAACAAGAACACGAACAATGCTGCACATCTATAAAGGCTTCTGACGGTGCAGCGTTCACTTCCTGTCAGAGTTGCGTATTCCTCATAACAGATCAATGACATGCTATCTGTGACTTATACTTTAAACAAACTTACAACTTTATAGGGTTCAGGGAAGAGAGGGGAATTAGCTGGAAAAGCCTCTCCTCCTCCCTGCTGGATTTCTTGATTTCTCCTTTCTCTTTCTTTCATTCGGAGCACATTCCGGTCCTCACGGTTCATGTTGCTGTTAACACAAACACAGCAAGAAAATCAGCTTAACCCCCCCAAAAACAAACAAAAAATAAAACAATAAACAGACTGTGTGTGTATATAATAGCTAATCAAGACTGGGATGCATTGTTTAAGTGAGACGTTTATACCATTAACCCAGCGTCTGCATAGAATACAAGTCAGCAGCTATTTTTCCAAAAATAAGTCAAGACTCTTGTGTATATTGTTTCCGCGAGTACAGCACTTGCTTTTTTGTAAGCTTTTATGTTGGTATACTTCAAAAAGAAACCCGATAAATCCTAAATAGAGATAAACAGAGATGACTTGAAGGGAAAGTAAGCTCTAATGAGTTTAGTTTCGTCTATACACCATACATTGGCTCACTTCTACCTCATAATCCTCCTCTACAGATCTTTAATGTAAGTTTCCACCCCCAACTAAAGGTAGCAACAATAATTATTATGGAATTCACAAGTAGACAAATTTACTAAAATACTAATGTAGCAATTACTTAGAAACTGTGTACCGGTATTTATTAGTATTTGTTCTATGGTGGTGTATTGTTTATAGGCAGAAATGCTAAACTTTTCTGAAGCCCTATACAAAAAAAAAAATCTGGTATTACAGTTCTGCTACATATCACCAATTCATAACACACATTTTAACAGGCATTTTGACCTTATTATTATTTTCCATATGAGAATTATCTGCAATGCAAACACAAAGGCAAAAAGTCATTTTAAGGCAACGCCCTACTTAGAAATTATACTGAAACCAAAGCAGTGTTTCCCCTAGATCAGTTCCCATTGTGGGACGCTTGTATATTTTTTTGTAGCAGGGGAGAGGGAGGGAGGAGGACGAGACGGAGTCACGTCTGTGCTGCCCACCTGCTAGTTTAGCGCTATGCTGCTGCTGGTTTTTATCGATGACGGGGTAACGGGGGGTGGGGGGAATGAGGATGGACCGAGTCACGTATGTGTTGTCTGCTTGCTACCATAGTGCTACGTGGGAGGGCACACCTGTGCTTAGCTTGTTGGGGGCGTGGTGAGGTGCACCAGTTAAGGGCCGGTCCACTGCCAGTGCCCACCCTGGTTTATGGGGCTGCTGCAAGGAGAATAACCTTCACATTAATGTGAAGAAGACGAAGGAGATGGTCGTGGACTTCAGAAGGAACTAACACACCTACCCCCCCACGAACATAGGAGGATCTGCAGTGGAAGTGGTCTCCAGCTACAAGTAAGTACGTACTTGGGTGCACACCTGAATGACAACCTGTTGGGGAAACACTACCAGCCTGATCAAGAAAGCTCATCAGAGACTCTACTTCCTCAGGTGGCTGAGAAGAGCTGTTGCATCATGAAGGACCCCACTCACCCAGCACACACACTTTTTGCCCCACTCCCCTCAGGAAAGAGGTTAAGGTGCATTAAGTGTAGAACCACTAGACTGAGGAACAGCTTCTACCCTGAGGCTGTTAGAATCATGAATCTAACCAGAATAATCACAGTGAGAAAAAAAATCACATCATGTTGCTGCTGATCTGTTTCAAGTTGCTGTGTTCATTCTGCTCACACAGACTCATGTTTGTGCTGCTGTTCAGCGTATAGTTTTTAGTTTTTATGCTATTAGTGCTTAACTTATTTTAGTTTATGTTTTTCTTAGTTCATATCTTAGATCTTATTATACTGTTTTTCTTTTAAATTTTATTGCTGGATGTAACTGGGACCCTGCGTACACAATCTCGGTGCGAATGACAAATAAAGAAACTCTGACTCTGACTACCGTATTTGTGGTCCCAAGAGAACTGCTCCCAGGTGACGATTTCAAGCAGAAGCCGTTGATTGGCCAACAGAGCTACGTTACAGGATGACCCGTCCATACCGTACTTTTCAAGGCTTATGAAATTTCCGTAAATTGTATGGATTTTCACCATTTTTCATGACTACGGACCCGCCCTGCTGCAGCAGAATACCTGGACTCCACCAAAACACAAAACACACTGAGATTACACAAAACATTTACAGCTTGAATGAAATGAAAGAGCCTTCAAAATGCAGAATTTTCAAAACAACACATTTTCAGTTAGGTACGTCACTGGTTCAGATTCTCAACTTGTACCTCTACCTATGACAACAGTAGTTTTAAGGTGTAGTGTGATTGTGCAGCAACAAAGTGTAACTAAAAAGATTACCCGGTAAACTGTGAATACAGAACAGACACATGAAAGCTGTGCTAGAGATGAAAAAGGCAGAAACACACAAGTGAATATTTAAAACTAAGTCTATTGTAACAAACGGCTCCTGGGGCCAAGATGGTGTAGAGGCAGGGCTGCCGACTTGGGACCCGAAGGACCCAGGTTCGAACCCCGGCCACTACACACCTTGGGGTGTCTATGAGTGCACACCTATTTCCCCAGCTCCCTGGGCGCTTTCTATGGCTGCCCACTGCACCACCTGGTGGTGGTTGGGTTAAATGCAGAGACGAATTTCGTCTTGTATGGGAAACATACACAGATGACAAAATGTGACATTTATTTATTTATTATTTATAAAGTAATTTGTCATGGTAAGAAACTGCAGTAGTTGGAGACAACATCTTACTAAAATGTACACAATTCAACTTTTGACGGCTGGCAGAGGCTGCTAGAAAATACGTCTTTACAACGACTCCAGTAAAACTTCTAACTCATATAAAGATAATCTGGGGTGTATTCACACCTGATAATCTGGTAGACTTGGTTCTATTGGGGACCAAAATCCAGAACATTCGTTTACATTTTCAGCTGGTGCGGTTTGCATTCACACTGCACTGAGTCAGTCGAGCCAAACTGTTCCACCCTCTCGCCTGTGGTGGTGCTGCACCAAGAACTACTGAAGAAAACTACACAAAAACCTCTGAAGAAGACACTTCTTCTTTTTCTGCTGGAAATAAAAACAAAAACGGAGTGGCGTCAAATTTTAGAGGTGTTAAGATTTCTGTTTTGTCATTTTTCAACAATGGACTCAGCATGAGCGGAAGATGAGGCAGAATACCACGGAGAATGTTGTTTTTCCACACAAGGCGACTGAGACGGCTTCCTATGAGGTAAGATAAAGATGTGTTTGTTTGCCCTGCGCTGTACTGTACTGTAGTCCACTTCCTGTTTATGGAGTGGTCTCAGGTCTGCTCGCATTCACACTGCATTCGAACCGCACCAGAGTTCACTTCAACCAAACTGAGACCTAGGTTTTTAGGCGGACCAGAGTTTGCTTTTTTGGTCCGTATCAGAGTTCAATTGTGCATTCAAACCTCCCCAAACGAACTGGACTTTCCAGGCTAATGAACAAGAGTTCGATTAAAGTGGACTAAACAGGGCTGGTGTGAATGCACCCTTAAAGCTCCGCTGACATCATCTTTTAACTTTCCATAAAATGGCACAACATATATATATATATTAAGATTGACCTCTGATCGTTTTTGCTAAAACTATGTGAAATTAATGAAAATTCCTCTCCAAAATAGTTTAAAATTAGCGCTGTTTTTTTACACGGTAAATTCGGGTTTTTCCGGTCACGTGATTGTGACGTAAGATACAGATCTCTGCTCCAACGGCACATTTCATACAATGTAGAAAGATACAAACGCATCCGTCGAATTTAGCCATTTAAAACTTTAGATTTTAGCGATTTGGCTTCAGTTCGTGAAGAAGTTATTTTGAGTGATAAACAACAAACAGCAATGTTTCTTTTGTCCGTGTTGCTTTTTTTTTCAGGAGAGGTTTCACATACATGAAGTGAGCACCAGATGTCAGC
>JBBPBX010002358.1:12609-24734 GCA_038048925.1 Garcialebias charrua | reverse complement strand
ACAGACGAAATTCGTCTCTGCATTTAACCCAACCACCTACCAGGTGGTGCAGTGAGCAGCCCGAAAGCGCCCGGGGAGCTGGAGAAATAGGTGTGCACTCATAGACACCCCAAGCTGGGTAGTGGCCGGGGCGCGAACCCGCGACCTTCGATCCGTAGTAACCTCTCCTGATAAAAAAAAGCAACACGGACAAAAGAAACATTGCTGTTTGTTGTTTATCACTCAAAATAACTTCTTCTTCACGAACTGAAGCCAAATCGCTAAAATCTAAAGTTTTAAATGGCTAAATTCGACGGATGCGTTTGTATCTTTCTACATTGTATTAAATGTGCCGTTGGAGCAGAGATCTGTATCTTACGTCACAATCACGTGACCGGAAAAACCCGAATTTACCGTGTAAAAAAACGGCGCTAATTTTAAACTATTTTGGAGAGGAATTTTCATTAATTTCACAATGTTTTAGCAAAAACGATCAGAGGTCAATCTTAATGTGCCATTTTATGGAAAGTTAAAAGATGATGTCAGCGGAGCTTTAAGGCCCCTGTATAGCTCTGCGTTCGGCCGAACGCCGCTCTACGCGCGTGTTCTGTGCGCGCGCGTTCACAAGCACAGCTCTGCCTTCATTCTCGCGTTCATTCTCGCGTTTTCGCTCCAAATTCTTGACGTCATTTGAGAAGCCACAGCGCAGAGCATTTGCTGATTGGTCATTTGCTGACACGCCTACTGAATTGATTGACAGGTCGGGGGGAGAAAAAAAGGCGAGCCGGCAGCTTCAGCGCAGCGGTGTTCTGTGTTTATATCTTATTAAAAAGTTCTAAAAAAAAAAAAAACAGGGAGCGCTGGTCCTGCAGCCCACAGCCCACCAGGAAATCTGCAGAACCTCCCGCAGCCACGTAGGACCCGAGTTTAATTCGCTCGTGACAAATTCATTCATTTCCTCATCATTTCAGTCATGGAGTCAGCGGAGGAGGAAGCGATCACTTGACTTTTGGCAAAAAAACAAAAGAAAAGGCCAGATCAGGGATGAAGAAGAGGAATTTAATACATTTGTGTCACATACAAAACAGTCCGGCGCCGGGCAGTTTATTGTGAGACAACGCGCCTCGCGTACGCGGTCATAAAATTTGAGCTTTGCGCGTTCGCGCCCTGCGGGGCTACGCTTGTGCCTCTGCGTACGTATGGCGTAGAGCGGCGTACGGCCGAACGCAGAGCTATACCGGGGCCTTAAGAACTGTGGAAGGAGATAGCACAATGTGAGGAGACCGCATGGAAACACAGGCGGCTCTCCGTGGCTGTGCTAGCCGGGAGGGAGCATGCCTCGGCCGGATAGTGACACGCCCTCTACATTTGCTCAGTATTGTGAAATGTTTGTTGAAAAAAGGCAGTAATCTCTTTGTAACAAATTTGCACATGCCAATCAGTGTTTACTAGGCATGTAACGGTACAAGTGGGTATACCAAACCGTTTTGGTACACCACGTTCGGTTCGGTCCACCTGCGTACCGTTTTGTTTTTTTTCCCCACTCATTAAACATTATTAACGGGGGAATATATGCACCGCGGAACAAAATTTCCTGGGCGCGTTTCAGCACGGAGCTATTATCGCGCAGCACGCGCAGCTTTTAGCCGTTAGCATCTCGTGCGGTCTCCTGTTTGTGAACGTTATAGCTTTCTTGTTAAAAGACGAGCGCACATTCAAAGCTGTGTGGACGTTGTTTCATGAAGACTCTGCAGCAGCAACACGTCTAACGTGAACGCGCTGGAAACTATGTCATCCGAACGTGAACGAAGAAACAGCAGCTGTATTAAAACTACTTCATCAGGTGATTCAGAGCGGTCCAGAGCAAACACAAGCTGTAGGAGTTTTTAAATCTCTGAATCTAAGTCTGAACGTTGTTATATGTGCAGGCTTTAAAGTTACTGATCCTCGCTATGAGACATTCATCACGTCAACACTTCAAAAAGTTCAGCTCTTTATGAAAAAACTAATTGATGTTGTCAACAAGCCCTGGACCAGATTAAAGCCCTGCCCTGATGATGAAGAGTGATTCAACCGTTCAAGAGGTATTGTTCTTTTATTATTATTATTATCTAAATAATCTTTTTTTTTTTTATCATAATCTTATTAACTTATTTTTTTTTTTACCTCTTTGTTTTTTATTTCCAGTCTGGGACAGAGGTAGCTGCTCTCTTCTTCCACTTCAGGGAAATCCACCTGCAGCTAAAGGGTCCGGCAAAGCTGAGCGTCCTGCCTATACGCCACTCTACGCACGCATTCTGTGTGCACGCGTTCGCTGGCACAGCTCTGCTTTCTTTCTCACGTTAAATGCTCGCGTTTTCGCTCCAAATCCTTGTTGTAATGTGAGCAGCTGCGCGCAGAGGGGACAAACTGAGGTCGCTGATTGGTCACTTGCTGACACGCCTACTGAAATGATTGACAGCTCAGTGAGAGAACTCAGAGAACTCATCATGAGCAGCCTGCAGCCCGCTGCGGTGTTCTGCTGCAGTGTTTCTACTTTATATGTTATAAAAAGTTCTAAGAAATAAAAATAAAAACAGGGAGCGCTTTTCCTGCAGCCCACAGCCCACCAGGAAATATTTAAAACCTCGCGCAGCCAGGTAGGACCTGAATTCATTCATTTCAGTCATCGAGTGAACGGAGGAAGAAGCGATTACTTGACTTTTGGCAAAAAAACAAAAGAAAAGGCCCGATCAGCGATAAAGAAGAGGAATTTAATTCATTTGTGTAACATACAAAACAGTCCGGCGCCGGGGAAGTTTATGGTCAGACACCGCGCAAGCGTGCGCGGTCGTAAAAAAAGAGCTTTGCGCGTTCGTGCCCTGAGGGGCTACGCGGGGTTACGCTTTTGCCTCAGCGTACGTACGTCGTACAGAGGCGTACAGGGAGTACGCGCAGGTCTACTGGGGCCTTAAGAAGTGTGTGATGACTGAACTGAACTTTTCCAGCACCTGTCCCACCTGGAGGAGCAGGTCCAAGAAGATGTTGTGAGTACAGTAATGAGGACAAATACAGCCACACTGCTGCTACTGGACAAAAACTTGATTAGTTAGACTGTAAACAGTCTGTTGCTGCTTATTGTTCTGGTTCTGACTGTTATTGTATTTATTAAGATTTTTATTATTGTTCATATAGTTTATTTATTGTAGAGTGCTGTTTATTTAAAATATCATCCAAATTGGTCACTTTTATTTATTACTACAATACAATACAAACGTATTTTTGGCATATTTGCTTTAGTTTGTAGCAGGTCGCTTTTGTAAATGAGCCCTCGAGGCTCAATGAGATTTACCTGACTAAATAAAGGTTGAATGAATGAATGAATATTTTCAAAATAAACATTTTGTAAGTCTTTATTTTGTCTTTTTTTTTTACCGAAAATTAACCGAACCCTCCTTGTAATTGAACCGAACCGAAATGTGATTTTAGCATACCGTTACACCCCTAGTGTTTACTATCTCAATCTGCGTAAAAAATGTCTGGCTGGAGTAAGGGAAGCAAAAATATGTACAGGGAAGGAAGAATGGAAACCCTTAGGGAACACAGGGGTTCCCAAGAGTTTTACACTTAAGTTTGTTGTAGAAGATGGAATCTCCATGCAGAAAAAAATGTTTCACAACAAGAGACGACTTCTTGACTTTTCAAGGACTATGAATCCAGCTTTACTCAAGGCTTAAAGGTCACAGTCATGATTAAATGCCAGAGAATTAAACTAAGTTCATCTTGTGCTGAGAAATGACAAACTTATAGCAGTTTTGGTCAAACCTGGTAAATGATGTAACGCACAATCTTGTGATGTTGTTCTGAACAGAGGTACTGACAAGCGCAGAGTGGTAAACTCTCCTTAAAAAAGCCCTGAGCATGCATCAGGGAACTGAAGAAGAAGTTCTACTTCCGGTTTACTTCTGGGCTGAACGTAAACAAACCTGAGCACCCAAAATGGACCTGCGACAGGTTTTAAAGACGGTGAAGACGTTACTGCACTCCCTGACTGAGCTACAGGTAATACAGATCATTTTGAGCTCTTTCAAAGTTTCTAGTAAAAATATTGTGTCGCTCACTGACCAGTTTTGCTTCCCCGACATACTAATGTGCTAATGCATTAGCCAGGCGGAAATGACATACAGTAGTTGCACATGCGCAGTCAGGTCAGTTTTTCATGATCAGAAAAAAATTAACAGATCAAGCGTTTACATGTGCACCGTTCGGGTTATGAATTGGCGTAAACCACCCGTTTTGTTCTGATTACAAATTATTACGGATCACGCTGAATTAACAAAAAATGACCCGAACGGGGTGTTTACATGACACATTTTTATTCCGAACGGCCGTTTGATCCGATTACTTATGTCTATGTAAACATAGCTAATGTTCCATATCAGATATTTTGCTAACAAACAGGCAGGACTGACACCAACAGGCATTGCCAAAGTTGAAAAAATATCAAGAAATGCATGGAGTACAATGCACCAAAATTTAACTAAATATGTTTAAAACTGGCTAAGCTATAGCTATTTCTGCATTTGATAAGGTTGCTTTCCTGTGGTGGCCATCTTGAAAGTTTTTTTTTTCATTCAACCTTTATTTAGTCAGATTAATCTCATTGAGCCTCGAGGACTCATTTACAAGAGAGACCTGTCTACAAACTAAAGAATGATGACAACAGCAACAGTAGAATTTCCTTGAACAATCAACAATAGACAATCATAAGAAAGAAATAGATTTTTGTTTTTTTTTACAAGTTAAAACAAAGATATCAAAGTATCAAAAACAGACAGATTATAAGGCAGATGTAGAAACCTGATGTTAACAGCAAAATTTTATCAGTTGTATATGTATGGCCATTTACAAAATTTTCACACTTTCATTAAAATCTTTCTGTTGGTTCATGAGAGTAGGGCAGCACCGTGGCGCAACAGGTAGAGCTGCTGCCTCTCAGCGAGCAGGTCCCTGGTTCAAATCCCGGTCCGGTGGCCTTTCTGGGTCGAGTTTGCATTTTCTCTCCGTGCATACGTGGGTTTTCTCCGAGTACTCCGATTTCCTCCCACAGAGCAAAAACATGCATGATAGGCTGATTGGTAACTCTAAATTGTCCCTAGGTGTGAGTGAGAGAGTGAATGGTTGTTTGTCTCTATGTGGCCCTGTGATGGACTTGCGCGACCCATACAGGGTGTACCCCGCCCCTCGCACAGTAATTGCTGAACATGGGCACCGGCGACCCCCGTGACCCAAAATGGAAGAAGCGGGTAAAGATAATGGATGGATGGATGGTTCATGAGATATCTAGATAACCTTTCAAACACACACAAGCACATGAAAGAGCAAAAACACCAACGCCTTTTGCCTTTGGCAGCAGGCAATAATTAGTAGATGCACACAGAAACTGACCCACAAAACTAGAATAGGCGCATTTCTATTAACAACTGAATGGAAGTTTTTAACAAGCTAGTCAGTGGATACGTAAATAACTCGTCGTTTTGATGCACAACACAGCTACAAAGCAAGGCAAAAGTAATACCCAAACCAAATGCACAACAAAACACTTTTCATAATGATAATCTTACTACAACGGAACTGACCACTGATTACCTATTGCAGATGTCACATGGTCATGACAGCTAACAGTGCAGATGATTTACTAAAACCATTTTCAGTAAACTCTGCCTAATGATAGTCATTCTGTCTACTTTACCACACAGCCGACAAGCACAAGCTTTCATTTGAGGGTCTTTCATGTTATAAATGCTGTGTGGTAAAGCAAAAAGCAAGACTACACATTTATACTGGTCAGAAAAGTAGTGAAACAAACAACATACCAATACTGTTGTTACTATGCCATGTACATTAAAATGTGAATACTGTAGTCCTATTGAAGTTGGTGGGGAGTGGGAGAGCTTGTCTGAACGATACACCGTTAGCACATTAATCAAAGGACCCAAGCAGCAGGATCCTTTGTAAACGCTACTCAGGCCTTGTACACACGTAGCCTGGTATTTGAAAAAACGAATATCTGCGCAAAAAAATATTGCCGTACATACATGTTCGGATAGAGAAAATGATCGTCTACATGAACCCGGTGATTTTCTCTAGGGCTGCACGATTAATCGCATTTGCGATTATCTCGCGATATGTTAAAACGCGATTCACTAATCGCACGGGCTGCGATTTGACTGGTCACGTGACTTGGGAGTGAGCCGCTCTGGCTGCGCGCAGCTCTGAGTGGAGCAAAACAGAGCAGAGCAGGGAGGAGGAGACCGTGCGCTCCAACACAGTTGCTTCAGGCTCGACAGAAGTCATAAAAGTTATAAATTCAGGTAAGTTAGCCCATGTAAACGTGTATCTGATCTTAGAGGCTGAAACACAGAGACCGCGGGAGATAAACAGAGCGCGAGCTGGTCATGTGACCGGGTCTGTTTTGACGGTGCCCGGTTAGCAGCTAGCTCAGCAAGCTAACGTTCTGCGTGAAAAAGCGCATTAATTATCTGATTTAAAAAAAAAACAGTTGTGTCGTTAGTGATATGAATTAATACAGAACCAGTAAAAATAATCGCATTTTAAATCGCAATCGCAATTTATAGAAAAAAAATTGCGATTAGATTATTTTCCAAAATCGTTGAGCCCTAATTTTCTCCACAGAGCATTGTAAATAATATGCCCAACCTAGCCTGGTTAAAACCAGACCCTTGTCCTTCACTTCGCTTCGTACTAGGGTCTGGACTTTCTGTTATAGGGAAACAATTCTTGCTGGAGGCGTGGCCTCTGCTGATGGCTGCTCCCCCGTGGTCTGCTGAACTTGACTTCAGCTCCGCCTCCTGCTGAATTGTCTCTCGCTGCCGGCTGCCGCGCTGCATATTCTGTGTTTATATGTT
The DNA here is from genome assembly GCA_038048925.1 of Garcialebias charrua. NCBI lineage: Eukaryota > Metazoa > Chordata > Actinopteri > Cyprinodontiformes > Rivulidae > Garcialebias > Garcialebias charrua. The sequence continues at coordinate 17,847 of JBBPBX010002358.1, read as the reverse complement.
AATAAAACGTCCTAATAAAATAAAATAAAACCATGGATCGCTGGTCCAACACACCAGAAGACCAGGAAATCTGATGGGACTCGGGCAGCAACGTAAAACCTGACTTTAATTCTCTCGTGACAACCTCAGTCATTTCCTTGTTCATTTCACTCAGCGGAGGGAGAGGAGGATGAGGAGGAGGAGGAGGGAGCGATGATCACTTACTTTTGGCAAAAAAAAAGAAAAGAAAACTCCAGATAAGGGATTAAGAAGGGGAAATTAATAAATTTGTGTCACATATAAAACAGTCCTGCATCGCTTTGAATGAGAACATGCGAATGCTCGTTGGCTGCGTTGCTCCCCCGTGGTCTTCTGAACTTGACTTCAGCTCCGCCTCCTGCAGCTTTTTCTCTCGCTGCCGGCTGCATATTCTGTGTTTATATGTTAATAAAACGTTCCAAAAAAATGAAATAAAACCATGGATCGCTGGTCCAGCACACCAGAAGACCAGAAAATCTGCAGGGACTCAGGCAGCAACGTAAAACCCGATTTAATTCTCTCGTGACAACCTGAGGCATTTCCTCATAGCGGAGGGAGAGGAGGAGGAGGGAGGGAGGAGGGAGCGATCACTGGACTTTTGGCCAAAAAAACAAAAGAAAACTCCAGATAAGGGATTAAGAAGGGGAAATTAATAAATTTGTGTCACATATAAAACAGTCCTGCATCGCTTTGCATCGCTTTGAATGAGAACATGCGAATGCTCGCTGGCTGCGCTGGGACAGGTGGGGGCGTGGGTTAGGGGCCAAAAACTCCGCCCCTTCTGTTCTCTGATTGGTCCGGTCAAAAATCTACCGGAGAAATCGTTGTCTATGAGAGAAGTCCCAGACTGTGCAGTGAAGGGAATTGAGAATTGAGCGGAGCTGTGCAGGAAGGCAAGGGCCAGGCTATGCCCAACCCATAGGAGGCAGTGTAGTGCAAAGGTGAAACGTATATCAGCCAATCACAACCCTTCAAAGCAACCACAACTTCCTGTTAGTATTGAATCATGGCGCCTGGAGGTTCGTTTGTGTGGACAGACTGCGAGGTTGAACTACTATTAAATACCGTGTTGGAGTACAAAGTTAATAAAACACAAGAAAATGTCGACTGGGAATCATGTCAGAGCAGGTATGTTGACATTTTAGCGCTTTTTTGTGACGTCAGCGCCACGCCGCATCATCTGTCGCAGACATAATGCGCAAATCTCCGGTTCCGAAAGTTCACACGCAAACCCGAAAGAGGAGAATTCTCAAATCTCCACTTTGGTCAGAGTTTTTGTTATTATTCGTTTATAGTTACATCAACCGGAGTTACCGTGTGGATGAAAGGCCACACTGCATGATAAACTATTCGGTTTTCCTGATATCCGGCTACGTGTGTACGAGGCCTCAGATTCATCTTATCCACAAACTGACCTGCTCTGTTGACTCCAAGTTGGGTGTGGAGTGACATTCTGTCACACTGAAGTACATACAGCTCAAGAGGAAATCCCTGCATGCAAAACTCAACTGTCTGTTGCCAGTTTCATCCAGCTAGAACAGAAACATGACAGCTAATAAATGTTTGTAACTAAGTACCAGTTGTCAGCTTTAGTTTTGTACCTTTCAAGAATCAGAATGATAGAGGGTGGGGAGAAATAAAGTAAGTTAAAGGGGAAAAGGAAATTTGCAAGTTTACTCTGACCTTATCTTATATGACCTTAGCTGAAGATGTTTCACTTCCCATCCTTCCAGTTGTTTTTGTTTTTTAACCTTTTTTTGATTGGTCATGACCTAGACGACTGAGAATGGGTCACCAGCATACTGTGACTTTAGTATGATGGAAAACAACAAAGTACCTTTTGAGTTTAAATAAAGTATTTTATAGGGGTGTAACGATACACAAAACTCTCGAGACGAGACGAGACAAATTACAGAGTTCGCGAGAACGAGACGAGATTTTAATATTAGTTCAAGAAAACTTCAAAGATCGGTTTTATGCCGCAAAAAGGCTTTTATTCTGTTTTAACATGTATTACAAACTCAACTGATGTCTTCATTTTACTGATTGAATCTCCTTAGACCTTAGAACGTTCAACTTTGTTTAAAAAAAATAGATATTCACGCAGGACTTTCCAAAAATTGAACATAAATATCCGCATCAGCACTGAATCTGCAGCCGTCACTCACCAGTGTTGCCAGATTGGGCGGTTCACCGCGATTTTCCTTCTGACTTTTGCGGGTAAAGAGTGCTTTGGGTGGGTGGGACTCTATCTGGCAACGCCGGTCACACCGGTGTTTACACAAGTGTGTCTTTACATTCGGGGCAGCGTCGGCAGCGCCGGGACCCTCCATCAATGTAGAGGCGTCTGCGGCACCGGGACCCTCCATCAGTAGTTGGGGCGTCTTCTATAGCAACTTCATCCGGCGAAGCCATGCTGTCCGTGACGCTGACTTGCTAGGGGCTCTGCTAGCACTAGCATTAGCGACTCGCGAGACAACGTTACCTCTCAACGAGAGATATCGCGGGAGTTTAATATTGCGAGATCTCGTACAACGAGATCTCGTTACACCCCTAGTATTTTATATACTGTATTCAAACTGAAAATGACAACAATGACCAAGCCGGTGACAACCTAAACTTGACACTGCAGAGTCAATTCCTGATTTTAATCTGTATTTTTGTGTGCATATAATAAACATATCAAGCTAATTAAAGTCATAGAATGTCTGTACCAACATGTTGTACTCTGAAAGGTTGACAAAGGGAGGCTTGCCAGTCTTGGGCATGGACGTCTTAAATTAACTTAAATGTGTTTATTTTTTTTCAAGTTTAGAGGATGGTTGTAACTTCCTAGCTAAAAAAAAGTGTGTGTTTTTCCTCCAAAATGCAGTAGCCAAAACTATCTAAATTTAGCCAATATTTACATGTACTCTTCAGATAAAACCACACAAAAACCTTCATAAAAAATCAGTTTGTACTAGATACCCAGACTAAGCAAATGGTAATTTCTGTTATATAATTTCTGTTTTTAAGTTAGACGGTCAGATCAGGTGAACTTTGACTTGGAAATTTGACCAAGCCTACATGAAAGGCGCAAGTCCTATTACATGTATCTAATGACTAAATAGTAAAGTGGAGTATTTACTTTGTTACAAACATGCATAAAAGCTTGCAAATCACTTTTTAAATGTTTAAACGAGATTATTATTACAGTAGTGTTTAAGTATTGTAGTGATTCAACAGTGTGTCATGCATAAAAGGTCAAAGTCTTTAGAGTTGAGAAATTACCGGTAATTCAGTTTATACCTAAATTAATCAGCTTGTATGTCTCATTCTAACCGACTACGTAACAGCCACAACTTGTGTGAAATACAAGTAAAATAAGAGCTGATGGTTATCTGTGTATATGAATACAGTACAGGACTGGGCCTCTGTAACGCAACCATTATGAAATGTCATCCAAATAATAGATGAAAACCTTAAGTGTTACTTGGCTATATAGAAAATTGTGTGTTTTATTCAAAACATATCTCAAGATATACGTAAAACAACCAACTAGTTTAACATTTCTTACCCTGACTGAGAGGCCATGGCCCCAACCACTGAAACATTGGAAGGAGGAGGGTTCAAATGATCTTCCAGAGACTCACAAGTATCCTTGTCATAGCTTGTTAGCCTAAACTTGTCCACCAACTTCCTCTAATGAAAACAACTGTTCCCTTTTTTACTAAATGTATGTACAAGTGTCCAGCTGGAAAAGTGCAACTAGTTTCCTTACTCGACTAAGTACATTTCCTTGGAGTGGAGACAAATCTGACTTGGGGAGGGGAGGTGACTGCTTGTTCTAGGGAGATACCAAGTCAACAAACGGCAGGGGTAAGTCACATGCTAAGTAAAGTCTAGAGGCACACGCAGCTTTTGTTTCTGTGTTGTTGTTCGGAGTTTAAAGCATGAATGGAGAACGAGCGAGCGGAAAGAGGCTGAAGGTGAAAATGTATGTGGATGAGCGTGAGTAAATGTGAACATGATGGAAAAAGACAATGAATTTAATCTCTAAATTTCCCACAAAAAAAAAAAAACTCAATTCTGTTAATAAGTTGTATGACTCATCAGAAGGAAGCCTGGCATGAACACATTTAAAAATCTGTATGTCTTACCTGAACATGGTAATTATATTGATGGTCTAATGCCATGGTAAATATATTGACTAAATTAAATCATAGTGAACATGTTAAAGTTAAAACCTACGGAAAGTAAAGCAACAAATAATAAACTATAAATTTAAATAACTAACACAAAAGTAATGAATTAGATTTGTTGTAAGGTAGGCTCAGAGGTCAATTAAAGATTTCATGTAAAAAATAAAGCAAGTTGATCCCTGAGAGGGGAATGAATCTCACCTCTCTCTGCAAATGGCACTGTCCGCCTCCTCCCATATAAGGACATGTTATTTTACACCACAGGCCCTCTCCTCTACCCGACGTCACACACATCCCCCCAATCAGAGCTCGTCTTTTCATCAACAACGTCCCTCCCTCCCCCACCATGCCCCAAGCTCAAGGCAGAGCAGAGTGAAGGCTGTTAAAGGAACAGTACGCAGGTTTCCAGCCACTGCTTGTAGCAAACATCACACTTTCATCAGCTACTACGCAACATGATGACACACACTGACAAATGTGGCATCACCACACGTTGCAAGAGTGTTCATCTACTGCAAAGATGGATGTTAAGTATTTAATAAATAAAGGATGAATGAAAAAAGTATTTGACTGTTAGTTTTGTATAAATGTGAGTGCTTGATGTTGTCAAGAAAACTATGCTACCAAATAATATTGATCCAAAACACATCTACAGTATATTCCACACACACACATATATATATATATATATATATATATATATATATATATATATATATATATATATATATATATATATATATATATATATATACAGGTAGTCCCCGACTTACGAGCGAGTTCCGTTACAACGAGTTGCTCGTAACATGGAAATCTCGTAATTCGGAACGGCCGCCACGTGTCTCGTAAGTCCGGAATTTCGCTCGTAAGTTGGAACGGTTTTGCTAGCGCGACTACAAACACTCGTTTTTCATCGAAAAACTGCTTACGAGTGCATAAAAATGATCGGAAACGTGTGTCCACATGTTTAGCTAACGAACTGTGGTGAAAAAACACAGAAAAACTCTGTATTTTTTGCGTTTTTTCCAAAAATTCGCCA
>JBBPBX010002357.1:0-71864 GCA_038048925.1 Garcialebias charrua | reverse complement strand
GAACTGGTCCTGCAGCTTCCCGCGGTCCACAGCGTTTACAGCAACGTCTGTTAGCATGTTAGCTCATTGCTAGTATGTTAGCTCGTTGCTCAGCTGTAGCCTCTCTGCCTCGTAAACCTCAGCTCCAAACAATAAGGTCTCTGCGCGCGGTCCAGCGTTTTACAGTAAGGTCTGTTAGCATGTTAGCCCCTCTGCTCTGGTCAGCCTGTCCCAAACAATGAGGTCTCCTGCTCCTGTAAATTTCCACTGAGCGCGTCAAGCTCCCCCCTCCCTCCTATAAATTTCCGCAGAGTTTCGGTACCGTATTTTCTGGTGTAAAGGCGCATAAACCGCGTAACTCGAACAATGCTTTTCAATGGGAGGGCGTTCGTAACCGTGAAACGTCGTAAGTCGAGGACTACCTGTATAATGTTTTTATTCTTTTATTTAACGAGTCAGAACCCACTGGCATCACAGTCCTCTTAATGGAGGCCTGGGCCTGAAGCAGCCTAACACGTGTTTTTGGACTATGGGGGAAAATGGAGAACCTGGAGAAAACCCACGCAAACATGAGGAGAACATGCAAACTCCACATCCGCTTACGCATTGGCCGGCCCTCCCCGGCTCTCCCAGCTTCTAACCCGGGTTCGGCGTCTTCGCATTTACCTTTTCCGCCCGGGATCCACCCTTGTTCTGGAACCATCTTCACCGTGGTTCTTATCGGGCCGAGCCCGACAGGGCTAGTTTCAGCTCTCATTTGATTCGTTGTTTGCAGCAGGGGCGGGACTCATTCAAACAACCTCAGCGCGAGGGTTGAATTTCATTCAAATTTAACTACAGAAACGAGAAACCCCTAAAACAATTGTTAGCTGAATTAGTGTTTCTGAGTTAAATTTTTGTTAATAACTGATCACAAATCAGCTTATGTTACAACGTAAATAACACGAAGCGCACACCCATTTCCGCCTTTCAGCGCGACCTGAATGTCATTAAACAGCATTAAACAATAACTAATATTGTCTAACTGTTGCGCGCATTCAGGGTTTTAAAATATAACGAATAATCTCTAACTTTTACGTGCAGCTAAAATGTCAGGAGGAGTGATTGCTATATGGGCAAGTTGGACACCTGAAAATTCAGTCTGTTCGGATAGCACAACGAGTAAATGCGTTAACGTTTTGACCGGGAGAAGTGGGTTCGCTTCCAGCCTGGGACAAAGTTATTTTACTTTTTTTTTCTCTTTATTCACATTTTCTTTTAAATAAAAAGGAGTTTGTTTGCAAACTCCTTTTTATTTAAAAGAAAATGTGAATAAAAAGAAAAAGAAAGTAAAATAACTTTGTCCCAGGCTGGAAGCGAACCCACTTCTCCCGGTCAAAACGTTAACGCATTTACTCGTTGTGCTATCCGAACAGACTGAATTTTCAGGTGTCCAACTTGCCCATATAGCAATCACTCCTCCTGACATTTTAGCTGCACGTAAAAGTTAGAGATTATTCGTTATATTTTAAAACCCTGAATGCGCGCAACAGTTAGACAATATTAGTTATTGTTTAATGCTGTTTAATGACATTCAGGTCGCGCTGAAAGGCGGAAATGGGTGTGCGCTTCGTGTTATTTACGTTGTAACATAAGCTGATTTGTGATCAGTTATTAACAAAAATTAAACGCAGAAACACTAATATATATATATCCAGCTAACAATTTTTTTTTTGCCGAGTCTCCTCTCTTAAAACACGAACACTCCACCCACGTGAAGAGAGCACCCCACCCACTTCCAGAGAACTGCCCACCCACTTCAAGGCGGCTTTGCGGCAAATGCGTAATGAACGCGGGTGGCCCAGAGACACCCAGGGGAGCTCCGGGCCACTGAGGGCTGGCCAATGCGAAAACGGCTACAGAAAGAGCCCAGGCCAGACTGGGGGTTGAACCCAGGATTGCTGTGAGGCGTCATCTAGCGTGTTCATCAGACTCAGTCCAGCCGCCATGGAGGAAGAACCCCTGGACCATGTAGCTTTGCTCCAGGTGGCTATCATCCAGCAAGACCTGCTTGAAATAAAAATGGAGGACATCAGGAGAAACAAAACATTAGAAGACAGAATATGAGCTGGAAGAGGTGAAACTTGTAAAAAAAAAAGTGATACAAAGTTCGATGACTCTTTGCAGAATGAAGGACAGCTGGCTGTGTTTCTACTGTTGGGTGGAACTGGGATATGCGTGCACAGTTTCATTCCACCTCATGTACCACATGGGATGAGATTGACAATAAATGAACTTGAACTTTCTGTGTGATTCGGCCGGCGGTCTTCCATGTTCATGTTTTATCTACGGGTTCAACTGAGAGACACTCAGAACGTTCCAGCACAGTCCAGGTCCTCTGGACGCTTTCTTTGTGTCTTTCATCCAAAGGACTTCATCAGTCCGAGGAGCCACAAAAACTCAGTCTTATAAGTAGCACCTTCACAAAGCGGTTCAACCAGTTTGATGGGGCTCACATTGAGCTGGATTGTTTTAATCTCCAAGCAGATTACAGCGTCGATCAAGATGTGCCTCACATCTTTAATCTGTCCATAAACCAAAACACCATTCCGGATGCTTGGAAAACAGCCTTTGTTCTTCCTTTGCTGAAGGGAGGTGACCCCACCTCACTGAACAATTATCGACCGATCTCTAAACTCTGCATCTTAGCCAAGGTTCTAGAAAAACTGATAAACTCTCAGATCAAAAATTATCTGGACTCATTTAACATCTTACCTCTTCATCAATCTGGTTTCAGGAAAAAACACAGCACAACAACTGCTTCTCTGAAGGTTCTTAATGACGTTGTTGAAGCATTGGATGCTAAGAATTATTGTGCTGCACTTTTCTTAGACCTGTCTAAAGCTTTTGACACTGTGGATCATAACATCTTGTGTCATAAGCTCTCAGAAATCGGTTTCTCTGATCACACCATTGGTTGGTTTTCTAATTATCTTTCCGATCGGAGGCAATGTGTTCAACATAACGGTACTTCTTCCAGTTATTTAACAGTTAAAAATGGTGTACCACAAGGCTCAGTCTTAGGACCAACCCTCTTTACAATCTACATAGCTAATGTAGGTCAGAGCATCCCTGATGCATCCTTACATTTCTATGCTGATGATACAGTTGTTTACTGCCGAGCTAAAACAGTAGCTAAGGCTTTCCAGTTTCTGCAATCCGCTTTTGACATCATCCAGTCAGATTTGTTCCGTCTCAAACTTGTCCTAAATGCTGATAAAACAAAAGGGATGTTTTTTTCAAGTAGGAAGTCGGTCCCAGCAGATCTTCCTCTGATTTTATCTTCAAATGGTGTCCCTATTGAGTTTGTTGATTCCTATAAATATTTGGGTATCCTGGTCGATTCACATCTCTCTTTTAAACTCCACGTGGAAAACCTAGTGAAGAAACTGAAAGTTAAACTGGGTTTCTTTTTCAGAAACAGATCATGTCTAACACTGAATGTTAGGAAACGCCTTGTATCTGTGACTTTCCTTCCCTCCATTGATTACGGTGACATTCTCTACATGAATGCTCCTACAAGCACCCTGCGGATGTTGGATGTTGTCTATCATGGTGCACTAAGATTCATAACTGGTTGTGATTATCGTACCCACCACTGCACCCTGTATTCACTGGTTAACTGGACATCATTAACCTCACGCAGACTCTTCCACTGGTACATTTTCATCTTTAAATCACTTCTTGGTCTGCTGCCTTCATACATCTCCTCCTACATGTCTCTGCATGAGTGCAGCTACAGCGTGCGCTCTCAGGACATGATTACCTGCAGTGTTCCATCAGTGAGGACTGAACTTGGCAAAAGGGCCTTCTCCTACTCTGCTCCTGCTTCATGGAATATCTTACAAAAAGATCTGAAGCTCTCGACCTTGACCTCTCTAAATGGTTTTAAGAATCTGTTGGAATCCTGGCAAAAACCAATGCAGACATGTTCTTGTTTTTGATTTTATACATCTATCTTATAATGTTTTGCTAGTTTTTGATACTTTGTTTAAAAAAAATCTGTATTTCTCTCTTATGTTTTTCTATTGTTTATTGTTTAAGGAAATTCTACCATTGCTGTTCATCATTCTTTAGTTTGTAGCAGGTCGCTCTTGTAAATGAGTCCACGAGGCTCAATGAGATTTACCTGACTAAATAAAGGTTGAATGAATGTGCACATGGGGACCTGCCAGAATTTGAAGTGGCTCCATTTTAATTCATCGTCGTGTTTAGAACGCAGTTAGAAAACATTTGGAATGCACCTGAGAGTTTTGGACATGGGCCTGAAGGTTTAGACGTTTGGAACGCAGTCAGGATTTTTCAAATACACTTTGAATACCCAGAAACATACAAATATATATATATATTTTTATTAAATTCCAACAGGACTCTGGCTCATTCCACATCTAGTGTGACGAGTTTTATCACGAGGATGATGGATCGAGTCTCATTTCTTCTTCCATCTACCGTACTCATCTTTGTTGTTTTCAAGTGAATGCGCTCCATATGACAGAACTGAATATATAAATGAAAAGGAATTTAAAAAAAGAGCTAAACAAGCCCGGTGTGGTAACGATCAGGAACCCTCACAGCAGCCAGACTTGAACTCTCTCTTGACTGGATCCTAGATCTCCTCCTCTGTGCGCCGACATTTAAGTGGAGCGATTTACGGCGTCAGCCGTGTGCGTCCCCGCCCGCTGAAAAGCCAGTGTCACGCTGAGAAGTTGGCGGTGGGGTGACTAACGCACGTGCTCACACTCGTTACCGCAGTCATATGGACCCCCTTAACGAACTGTGAATGGATCCATTGATGTCGTGTCAGAAACGACAATTTACAATGATCTGGGCGGGATGGGGACGAGCACAAGCACGCAGACACACATTTTCAATTATCACAAAAAGTGTGAGTGTGAAAGCCACGAGGACAAACAATGGTGCTGTCAAGACTCGGCACAATCGCACTTAAATGAGTCCGGCTCCGGTCATGTCTGAGGCACTGTGGGAAACGTGTTCTGGTGCACCAGTGCTGTACGAGAACAGACGACTACAGCATCTAGGACTAAAATGTTGAAAAGGCCATCGGGTTCCAGATGTTGTCAGTCCATACAATGGGCACTATCACCTGTTATCATCCCCATATATAGCGGGGAAACTGTCCAATCTAGCCTACTAGCATGTTTAAGAAACGTTATCAGCGTTATTATCGCTGTGAGTAGGCAGCGTTTTTCCGTAAACCCGGAAGTGTTGTGTTTTTGTTTTTTTCAGCGTATGTACCGTATTTTTCGGAGTATAGGTCGCACCTTTTTATCATTTTTTTCATGGCCTGCGACCTATACTCAGGTGCGACCTATATATGGCTTTTTATCACTTTCGGCGAAACAAGTTTTTAAATCCAGCTCATTTCACAATTATACGTTCATTTATTAAGGAAAAGTTCAGCTCAGACATATATTTGCTATAATTTTTATCAAACAAATAATTTTTTTTAAGTGTTAATCTTCTTGAAAGCCTTGCTGTGCGCTCCTGTGGCAGACATTTGTAGCAGAGCTAAACGTAGGTGCGACCTATCTAGGGATTTTTCCAATCTGTTGGTAATAATTGGACAATGCGACCTATACTCCGGTGCGACCTATACTCCGAAAAATACGGTAAGCGTTTTCCTAAACCTAACCTTAAACCTGACCCAGAGGACCAACCCTAAACCTAACGCCAGAGGCTTTACTCTAAACTTTAACACGTAGCTAATGACGGAGCCTGCTGTCATCGCTTATAACGGTGACAACGTACAGTACCTTTAAACCTCCTAGGAGGTAGAGTAGGGGCAATCTGACCGCTACGTATGATTGGTAACGTCCGAAGCGGGTGGAAAAGGCTCGCTATAGACGTAGATACTAGAAAGTTTCTGGAGAAACTATGACGGGCACTGTCACATGATGGCCATTTTAAAACTTTGATTTTTGACAGTCATTTGTGTTTGGGTTCACTCTCAGGTACCTCCGTATCAAATTTCTGCTCAATCTGGTTTTTAAAAAATCAGTGAGTTTTAGTCACTTTTCTCCTTAAGGTGGCCATCTTTGATTTTTGATTTGGATTCAGTATGTGATGGGGAACGTTCTCAACTATAACCACACCAAATTTCAACTCTATATGTGCAAAAATAGCTTATGTAAATCATCTAAATTTAACTTTGGTGGCCATATTTGATTTTTTTATTTGCATTCAGTATTTATTGGGCATTGCTCTCAGCTACCACCACTCCAGTTTTCAGCTTCATATTTTTCCCTTTTTGCTAAGGTGGCCATCTTGGATTTTTGATTTGCATCAGGAATGTATAACAACTCTCTCTCAGCTACGACCAAACCAAGTGTCAGCTCAATGTCTCAAATAATGACTGAGTTACAGTCAATCAGTGCTGGGCAGTGCTAATCCAAAAATTAGTTCCACTATTTCTAAAGCGCTTATTAATTTATTTAGGTCCGCAATTTCAAAAATGCTTATGTATTAGCAAAGCTAGCGGAAGCTAATGCTAACGCGCTAACGTGCAAATGGCGAACTACTTTTTTTAATCCAGCAGATTTGACCATTTCGTGAAACGGTTAAGCTCAGAAAAACCTTGTGCTATAAAGTCAGCTAAGAAATATATTTTTTCTCAGCAAAGAAATAATTGTTTTTACCGTGTTTTGTTGTAAAGTCCTTTGCTTCTGTGGCCGTCGCCATTTTGAACAGGGCAAATGAGGCGCTGACGCGTCGCGTAGGCCGCTGAGAAACATCCATAAGTTCACCCTCCATGTTAAAAACTCTTCGTCTGACTCTTCGAAAACAAGCAATAAGGCTGCAGAGTAACACACTGGCTGCTAACTGCTATAGAGAGAGCGCTCTCTCTAGCCCCCCTTAGGGCGGGGACCGCTTTTTTTCACGGACCACATCCGGCGCTGACAGGATATGGTCTGTGAGCAGTCGTCCAGTTGATTTAAGAGCCCGTAAATAAGTTTTTTCTGTTTTTACTGATAGATAATTGGTTATTAGCGGTACTGCATTTTAAATAAAAATAACGCAAATCCGCTTATGAATTATAAAAGTTAGTCAATCCGCTATAGCGCTAACAAATTGTTTAGGTCCGATATAAGCGGATTAGCGCTTTAGCGCTCCCTTGCGGTCTGGCGCCCACCTTTGCAGTCAATTATACGTTTTCTGAGAAAATCTGTGTCTTTGTTCGCAAATTACGTGACCATGGTGACTGGAAACACCAAGAAAAGTAGCAGCACACATCACAGCGCTGAGACGGTCGTTTTGATATAACATTTGTGTTAGGGGGGGACATGTTGCGGTTCGGGCCCCATTAATGTTGATAGAAGAACAAGACCCTGCTCAGGTGGATGATAACAGGTGTCTGCATGTTTTGTATACAGGTAGTCCCCGACTTACGAGCGCTCTGACCTACGAGGTTCCGGACTTACGAGCTGGCGAATTTTTGGAAAAAACGCAAAAAATACTGAGTTTTTCTGTGTTTTTTCACCACAGTTCGTTAGCTAAACATGTGGACACACGTTTCCGATCATTTTTATGCACTCGTAAGCAGTTTTTCGATGAAAAACGAGTGTTTGTAGTCGCGCTAGCAAAACCGTTCCAACTTACGAGCGAAATTCCGGACTTACGAGACACGTGGCGGCCGTTCCAAGTTACGAATTTTCGCTTTACGAGCGCCTCGGAGGAACGGAACTCACTCGTAAGTCGGGGACTACCTGTAGACCTCAATAAGGTCGTCTAAACTATGATCATTTGGTTTATTTTTTGCAATCTATTAAACAAAAACAGGATCCAAACAAGATGACGCTCTCAGGTTTAGGGACTTTACACGCTTTCACAGAAGCTGACATTAAACATTGTGGGAAATTTAATTGAAACTTTTTTTTTCTTTAAACCTGACCACATTGTCCTGCATCCCATTGCTAAACATAATTAAAAGACAAAAAAAAGTTCAGTCAGGTCCTCTGGACGGTTTCTTTTTGTTGAAACTCTTTGTCAACATTGTACCTCTGCTCATCAGACAAGCCCCCTCACTCTCAGTTTTCAAATCCCGTTTAAAGACCCATTACTATTCTGTTGCTTTCAACTCCAGCTGATCTGTGTTTGGTCATTTTATTTATAATCTGCAATGTTCTTATGTCTATTTTTTGTACTTCAGTGTGTGTGTGGCCTGTTGTTTGTTTGTTTGTACAGCACTTTGGTTGGCCTTGTCGCTTTTTAAAGTGCTCTATAAATAAAATTGTCTGAGGAGCCACAACAAACTCGGTCCCACAGGCCGCACACTCACATAGTGGGCCGACCAGTTTGATGGTGTTCAGATGGTTTCTGGAGTCCGCCCTCTCCCCCGTCCACTCCTCTGATGCTGTCGTGGCCAAAGTGGTTCAAAACATCAAAGTCCATGCGCAATAATCCAGGTAGAAAATCCAACAAAATTCAGTCAGGTCCTCTGGACAAGTTCTTAAATGTTTAAAATGGCTTCAATGTGGCAGTCCCATCAAAGTTTCTCCAGGAACTTTCAAGATAAATAAAAAATATAGTCTTATTTTACGTGGCAAATATTTATCCGATAAACACAGTAGTGTGTATCTGTAATTTTAGTCTTGCTGGGAACATTGCTTTAGTCCCAGCACACACACACACACCCCAGTGAGTGTATTCTGAGTCTTCAGCCTCTTAAACCTGAACGTGGCTGAAGGAGGTTAAATTTCTGTGTTTGACATCAGTTTAGCACAGAATATCTTCTGGTATTCTTAGTCCCCCTTGGAAGTGTGGGCCAAGCCAATGCTGCCGTTCAAATTTATGTTGGTTTAATATGCCAGCTGGGTCTGTGTAAAACATCCCTCTTCTGGAAATGATCTTTGTTGGGCAGATGGTGCGATAAAGAACTCTTATTGTGTCTCTCAGAGGTTTAAACTCTCAGGAACACGTGCACTTCTTGTCTTCATGTTTAAAAAAAACACAATATTTTAATCCACCTGCGTTCCTGCAGGGTGTAGAAATGTGCTTGGCGTGTCGAGTTCCTCTAAAACAGTAATGAAGGATCCACATCTGATCTGCATCAGGAGAAAACGAGAGGATGTTGTGTCCATGAATCCAAGGTTTAACTCAGGTGAGATGATCAGGCCTAAAATAAGCAGCATTAGGATGAATTGGTTTAATTATCCGTACTAAACAGGAGGGAGCGGCAGAACAAAGAACCGCTCTGCGGCCTCGTTTTGCGTTGACGTTGTTAAATGTTACAAACCTAAGTGTTGTATTAACTGCAGGCTGATTTCCTGCTGCTGCTGCTCGTTGGACCGTGAGCGCCGCGCAGCACAAACCCAGCCAAAGCCTTTCTGCACGACGTGCCGTTTGCTCTGAACGTTAAATGAGGTTTTATTTTTAAATCAGGCTCCACGTTGTTCCGGAGTTGCATGACTCAGGTGTAAAGCTGCTTTAAGACAGCAGCATGTGCCTTTAGCAGAAAGAGAACGAGAAAGACGTGGATTTTAAATACCTTAAGCATCACTTCCATTTACCGTATTTTCTGGAATATAGGTCGCACCTGAATACAGGTCGCAGGGCATGCAAAAATGATAAAAAGCCGCAACCTATATTCCGGAAAATACGGTAGATTTAAATTATTGGAGACTGCCTGAAGGCAGACACCTATTTTTATTATCATCCACCTGAACAGGATCTTGCTCTTTCTTCAACGTTAATGTGGCCTGAACCACAACGTGCACCTCCACTAATGTTGTATCAAAACGACCAGCTGGCACCGTGATGTGTGCTGTTACTTTAATTGGTGTTTCCGGTTACCATGGCAACGTTATTTGTAAACAAAGGTGCCATTTTTCTAAATGAAAACGCCTGACAGAACTCGTCACAGCCTCTGACACAGTGAGGTCACATGACCTACAGGGGAGGGGTCTCTGACAAAACACTGTGTGATCCAAGATGGCTGCCACAGCTACCTCAGCAAAGACAAAGTTGACTAGCTGAGTCATTCTTGGAGGTACTGAGCTGAAGTTTGGTCGTAGCTGAGAGCGAGTTGTTCTACATTCCTAATGCAAAATAAAATTCAAGATGGTCGCTTTAGCTACAAGGGAACAAATATGAAAATGCAGCTATTTTAAAAGATAATGAGCTGAAGTTTGGTGTGGTGATAGCTGAACGTGATGCTCAACACATTCTGTATTCAAATCTAAACATTCAAGATGGGTTCCAAAGATAATTTCAAACGGCTATAACTCGGCTGTTTTAGAGCTATTCAGCTGAAATTTAGTGTGTTTTCATTCATTCAACCTTTATTTATACATAAAAATAAAAACTTTATTTATACAGGTTAGTCCCACTGAGTCTCAAGGACTCGTTTATAAGAGATACCTGTGTTGATAGCTGAAAACAATCCCTAATAAACTCTGATTGCAAATTAAAAATCCAAGATGGCCGCCTGAGCAAAAAAGTAAAAATACAGTAATATGAATCTGCCATTTTTAGAGATGTTGAGCTGAAATTTGGTAGCTGAGAGCAATGTCCAATAAATGAATTTAAATCAAAAATCCAAGATGGCCACCATAGTTTTAAAAAATTGACTGGTATTGTGACAATATGCTAAAACAGACATCTTTAGAAAGAGTATCTACTCAGCTTTGATTTTTTGTACAAAGATGCTTCGAAGAATTAATATATAATTTTTTTTTTAAATAAAATAGTTTTAATGACGTAACTCTGCAGTGCGTTACAGTCAAACGCCGACACATTTTTATGACGCAATGTATTGAACACACATTGTAAATAACAATGGCAGAGAATATAGAAACCGGGTAATTAAGCAATTTTAGTGAAGATTTGAGCGATTTGTCTTCAGTTTGGGAAGCTGAAGTTAGTTCAAGTGATGAACAAGAAACAGCTGGTTCTAATGTAGGACTGCAGCCGTATTTATTTGAGTCTTACCGTTCAGGAAGCGAGGTGGAGTCTGACATTTCAGATGAGCAAGGTTCCGAGGGTGAAGGGCTGGAACCCGATCGTAGTCGTCTACAGGGCTGGCGATGTTAGAACACCCAAATGCAACACAACGTACCGGCATTTTTCAAGTTATACAAAAGAAAATAGGCGATATTGAAGACAATGACATTGCGTTATAATAGCTGCCGCAGACTCAACTCCATGTCCCTACGTCACATGACGTCGCAAGCGGAAGTACCCGGATGTCCCGTGACGAATCACGGCACCAAGTTTAAAATCACTTTGAAACAAATGTTCATAGATTTATCATTTTGCTTGTAAAAACGAACACAGTTGAATGATACAACATATATATGTTGTGTCACTTTAAGCATAGTTCCACTTCCAACATCATGTCACAATACCTGTAACTCATTGAGTTTTTTCCGCGTTGAGCTTAAATTTGGTACGATGGTAGCTCAGAGCGAACTCCAACACACTCAACTGTCAAATTCAAACTTTTAAACGGCCGCAGCGTTAGCCTGGTTAAAACCAGACCCTTGTCCTTCACTTCGCTTTGTACTAGGGTCTGGGACTTCTCTCATAGACAAGGATTTCTCCGGTAGATTTTTGAATGGACCAATCAGAGAACAGAAGGCGGAGTTTTGTTAGTTTAGCCTGGCGAGGCCAGGCTATTCAGATAAATAGCTCAGAAACCACTCGGTGGATATTTTTTCTGCTACCAGTGTGTAATTATATGGCTCTAATTTACTGACTGTTGGCCTAGATTAAACATTTGAGATAAAATTCGATTTTTTATCATTTATTTTCGTAGCGCACCCGAGGCTGTTTGGAAAATGTCAAACCGAAACTATTTAAATCCAGCAGATTTGACCATTTCGTGAATTGATTTAGGAACTGTTAAGCTCAGGAACACTTCTGATATAACGTCAGCTAAGAAATATATTTTTTCTCAGCAAAGAAATAATAGTTTTTTACCTTGTTTTCATGAAAATTCCTTCGTGGCGGCAGCCATTTTAACTGACGACGTCAGTCGACGTCGTTCAAAACTCCGCCTTCTGTTCTCTGATTGGTCCGGTCAAAAATCTACCGGAGAAATCGTTGTTTATGAGAGAAGTCCCAGACCCTAGTACAAAGCGAAGTGAAGGACAAGGGTCTGGTTTTAACCAGGCTACCGCAGCGTGTCAGTCCCGTCAAAGTTTCTCCAGGAACTTTCTAGTTTCCCCCTTCCTGTGCTCGACACCATGAGCTTCCCCCCGTTTCACTCTGCGATGAGTCACTCATAAATTCATGAGCGGTGTGTTAAAAATGTCTATGAGCGGCCATGTTGCAGGTTCGTACAAACAAGCCCTTGTTGGAGTTCTTCGTGCCGTCAGTATCTGTTTGTGTTCAGAAAGTCCGTTTGCCATGAGGAGGGATACGGGTTGAACAATATTAGAGGAGGTAGCAGCTCCTCTGATGTCATGGAGGATTATTTTAACAGAACTGGGACTTCTGGCGGCCAGTGGTTTCCTTCTTGGCCGGGCTGACAGAGACGTGCTTTGTATTAGTGAGTCGTAAAGCAGAGCAGAACCCTGAGTCACTACAACGCTTCTGTTCACGTCTGTGTTTGTCTTACGAGGAGGTTCTGGGCTGAGATCACAACTAGTCCTCTCTGAGCCAACGCATTCTGAATTCATCGCTCTTCTTTGAGGATTTTAGCTCAAAACATCGAGAGAAAAGGCTGGAAAAGTTGAGGCTGTCACTGAGTACATCACATTATGTACTTTGTAATAACATCTCTTCATTCACTTCTGTCTTAACCTTTAACTTTATGACCATTCATGTACCTTAGGGGGAAGACTTATTTATATGCTTTAAAATTAGGCCTGTCTCGATGAACAATGAATAAATTAATCACAGGATAAATTAAAATCATCGACCTCATTTTCATTTACCAGTTTTATCTAGGGGTGTGAATCTCTCAGTGTCTGGAGAATCGATTCAATTCCGATTTTTGGTGTCACGATTCGATACAAAATCGATTTTTCGATTCAGAAATGATTTTTCTATTAAAATGGTCATAAATTTAGTTTCAGTTTTGTAACTGACAAGCTGAAAAGAATAAACAACCATGTAAACAAATGGAACATTTATTTAAAACAACAATTTTAGGTTCCTTATTGTATCAAATTTTTTGCATCGTTTGATATTTATACCAAAAATAGGAACAAATAATACAGGAATGCATTAAATTCTGTCACTTAAATAACCAGTATTAGCTTTTTGCTGTTACTTATAGAATATTATTGTTTGACTTGATTGTTTGAACTTGTTTTATTTTTGAAAAAAGGGGCAGATAAAATAAGATTTCTTCTTCTTTCTGCCATCTTTCATTTTATGTATTCTTTCATATACTATGAGATATAGTTTTATTTTCTTTATCTTTTGGGTTTTAATGTAAAATGAATTTTTTTAATCGATTTGGGGGCTTTTAGAATTGATTCTTAATCGCCAGGACTAAGAATCTAGATTCTTTTTTTTTTTTAAACGATTTTTTTTCCCTGCACCCCTAGTTTTATCGTTTCTTCATCTCTCTCTTTCTACTGAAGACACTGGATGACAAAAGGCTCAACTCCGGTGTCTTCACTGACCCCTCACTTTCTCTTTAAAATCTGTTTTAACAATCCAAAAAGCAGCTACGCTGAGAAGCCAAGCTACGAGCTAAGCTAACAGGCCGACCTCTGGAATAAATAAAAAAAACATCTTGTCGAAGCTCCAAAATTCACAGTTGAAACCGGTGTCTTTGTGTAAAATGTTGTTTGTCTCTGTAAAAAAAGAAGCTGAGAACTTGTTTACTGATTTTTTATTAAAAGCTTTGCGTGAAAAATGCTAAAGAGCTCAAACTACACTGAGCTTCCACCATTTTGAAAAGTGAAAACAAGAGAGACAGCCCATGTCATGTCAAGGGGCCTCCCTCCCATAAAAAAAGACACACTGCTCGCTCCCTCACTATCCATCCTTCGGTTCAAACAGTCTTATGCTGCCATCCGGTGGTTGAAAAATGGTACTACATTCAAAACAAATTAACCAACATTTCTTCTTAAATTTGACAATAATGATCAATTATTGTCAATTTTCAAACAATATTATTATTTATCGCAATAATTTATGAGACAATTAATCGCACAGCAAATTTTTAACGTGACAAGCCTACCGTATTTTCTGGAATATAGGTCGCACCTACGTCACAATGTGGACCGTGTTTAGCTCTGCTGCAAATGTCTCTTCCACAGGAGCGCACAGCAAGGCTTTTAAGAAGATTAACACTTAAAAACAGTTATTTGTTTGATAAAAATTATAGCAAATATGTGTCTGAGCTGAACTTTTCTTTAATAAATGAATAATTTTAGCAGAATAAACACCTAAAAATATATATTTTTTAGCTGACATTATTGTAAGAGTGTGTCTCGGTTTAATTTTTGTTAATAAATAATTACAAATCAGCTTAATTTATAAAAAGCCATAAATAGGTCGCACCTGAATATTAGGGGTGTAACGGTACGCTAAAATCACATTTCGGTTCGGTTCAACTACAAGGAGTGCTCGGTTCGGTTTATTTTCGGTTTATTTTCGGTACCAAAAAAAAGGACAAAATAAAGACTTACAAAATGTTTATTTTGAAAATATGCCAAAAATACGTTTGTACTGTACAGTATTGTAGTAATAAATAAAAGTGACCCATTTGGATGATATTTTAAATAAACAGCACTCTACAATAAAACTATTTTAACAATAATAAAAATCTTAATAAATACAATAACAGTCAGAACAATAAGCAGCAACAGACTGTTTACAATCTAACTAATCAAGTTTTTGTCCAGTAGCATCAGTGTGGCTGTATTTGTCCTCATTACTGTACTCACAACCTCTTCTTGGTGGGACAGGTGCTGGAAAAGTTCAGAGTTCAGTTCAGTCATCACACACTTCTTAGCTGCAGGTGATCTCTGGTGGATGTCTGTCCCAGACTGGAAATAAAACACAATTTAAAAAAAAAAAGTTAATAAGATTATGATTTTGAATAAAAAAGATTATTTAGATAATTTTGATTTGATTTGATGTTTATTCATTCATTTTAAAAGAACAATACAAAACAGTTTCATCAGATACAAGAATACAAGTAGGATAAAATGAAAGGAGCAGAAAGAAGATGAAATCTTATTATATCTGCCCCTTATTTCACAGTTTGTTCAAACAATGATAACCTTCAAACTACATCACAAAATGAATAACTACTTAATTTTTCTAACTGTAATACACAAACTACATCACAAAATGAATAACTCTACTTAATTTTTCAACTGTAATACACAAACTACATCACAAAATGAATAACTCTACTTAATTTTTCTAACTGTAATACACAAACTACATCACAAAATGAATAACTACTTAATTTTTCTAACTGTAATACACAAACACACTAAGCTACATCATATATAGTTTTTGAGCAAGTCCTTTTTGACCTTTTTCTTAAATGTATACATTGATTTTGCATTTTTAACATCACTCTCCAGAACATTCCACAGATAATATAATAAAAGAACAATACCTCTTCTTGAACGGTTGAATCTCTCACTCATCATTAGGGCAGGGCTTTGCTCCAGGTCTTGTTATCAGTTTTAGTTTTTTCATAAAGTTCTGCACTTTTTGAGTGATGGGTGTTCGTAGCGAGGATCAATAACTTTAAAGCCTGCGCATAATAACAACATTCAGACAGAGATTCAGATATTTAAAAACTCACAGTTTGTGTTATTGCTCTGGACTGATATGATTTACCTGATAAAAGTAGTTTAAATGCAGCTGTTCTTATTAGCGCTGTTGCAAGCTGCTCGTTCACATTTCGATGACGTAGTTTCAAGCGCGTTCACGTGAGACGTGCTGTCTGCTGCAGAGCCAGTCTCTTCATGAAACAACAGTCCACACACACAGCTTTGAATGTGCGCGCCGCTCGTCTTTTAACAAGAAACGTTCCCAAACAGGAGACCGCAGTGAGAAGCTAACGGCTAAAGGCTGCGCGAGCAGCGCGTGCTTCGCGATAATAGCTCCGTGCTGAAACGCGCCCAGGAAATTTTGTTCCGCGGCGCATATATTAACGTTCAATGAGTGAAAAAATAACCGAAACGGTACGCAGGTGGACCGAACCGAACGTGCCGAACCGAAACGGTTCGGTACAACCACTTGAACCGTTACATGCCTACTGAATATAGGTCGCAGGGCATGCAAAAATGATCAAAAGCTGCGACCTATCTTCCGGAAAATACAGTATATGCCCCTCTCACCATAAAACTGACGACTCGAGTCTTTAGCTCCTCTTTTCATGCTTTCCCTCCATTTTCCTCCACGGCTCTATTTTCTCAAGTTAAAATTGCATTGCTATTCTCCTTTCACACAGAAAGGTCATAGTTTTTTTTTTTTCCATTCTACCCCTCATCCTTTTTGTGTTGTGTAAATGTGACTTTCACAGGGGGGAGCTTGAAAAGTTAGTTATCGAAGGACACCTCCCGCTGCGACTCCATCGGAGTTTATTTTTATTTTTTTTAGTATCGTGCCTCTTCATTCCAGTTATTATTGAAGTGTCTTAGAGAAATGCAGGAATAGATGGAGATTTGGGGGTGGGGGGCTAAAATGTGCTTTCACACTGATATGGGCGGGGTTGAAAAATGGCTCCATAAAGCCTTTAAAAGTGCGTCCCCGGTGACTTGTGAACAGTCTGCGGGGATGAAAGAGGTCCTGAAAAAGCATCTCTGTCAGGAAACGCAGAGTTGTGGCTCGGCTCACCGCTGTTTAAGAGCGCGGCAGTATATTTTCTGCTGCAGACAGGCTGCTGGCCCGTAAACATGCTGCCAACATGATTAAGAGCACTTAGTAGTCGTGATGAGTGGGGGTTATTTGTTAAAGTATTCTTTTAATAGTTGGTATGCACTGCAACGAAACAAAGCAGGACTACTGTATTGTCTACATTACTGAAATGTTAGATGAGGGTTTAGTTTTTCTTGTAAAGACACAAAATGGAAGCAGGTTTGTGTTTAGAGAAACGGACGTCAGAGCCCGTGCTGTCCACGCCACCACCTCTGCAGAGCTGCTGCAGAGCGTTACATCAGCGCAGACGTTTTCTAGCCCACGTGAAGCTTTCTGAGGAAAACACTGAGCACAAAGAGTTCTTCTTGTGGGTCAGATGTTGCTCTCCGAGTACTTGAACGTGTCTGGAACGGTTGAGAGGACTCAGAACTTTGCAGGGAAACCAGAGAACACTGAAGTACGTGAAAAAAGGCCACACGTGTTCTGGGAGAACATGCATCCGGAGTCTGCAGCCCAAAGTTCAAACAACTGACGAAGTGAAAAGAAAACGTGCTCTGTGAAGGATTTCTTCGTGAGCTTTTCCATGTACCATATTTCCGCCTGATAAGTCTCACCTCTCTATAAGTCGCATTGTCCAATTATTGGCGATAAATTGGAAAAATCCATAAACATGTCGCACGTCTATTTAAGTCGCATCTATTGTGTGTCACCGCTGACGCGTCGCCTATGTTACACGTCACCACCCTGCTGCATATGGCGGCCACCGGAGCGAGCGAGCACGGAAGGACTTTACAAGATTAACACGGTAAAAACAATTACAGGGAGTCCTCGACTTACGGACGAGTTCCAGACCTACGGACCGTTCGTAGGTCTAAATGCCGTATGTCGGAACCGATAGCACGTGCGTTCGTAAGTCCAGATTTTCGTCCGTAAGTCGGAATTTAGAGCACATGGCGTTCGTTCGTAAGTCCGAGTTGTGTATGTAGAGGGCGCCGTAAGTCGAGGACTCCCTGTATTTGTTTGCTGAAAATTATAGCAAAGATGTGTCTTAGCTGAACTTTTCCTTAATGAATGAACGCAATTGTCAAATCAGCTGGATTAAAAAAGTAGTTTTGTTACGAGCACCTGCACGGCTGCACAGGTGGCACCGCAGCATTTTATTTAAAATTTAGCAAGATAAACACTTTGAAAAATATATTTGTTAGCTGACATTATAGCACAAGTGTTCCTGAGCTTAACCGTTCCTTAATAAATACACGAAATGGTCAAATCTGCTGGATTTAAATTGTTTCGCTTTGACGTCTTCCAAACCGTCGCGTGCGCTGCGAAAATAAATTATAAATAAATCGCATTTTATCTCAAATGTCTCATACAGGTCACAGTTTGTAAATGTCCATGTAGTGATTACTTTCTGTAAGTTTGATAAAAAATCTGTTCTGTAGTTCATGAGTTATTTAGATAAATAGTACTCGGAAAAACAACGAAGCTAACCGTTGCACATTTACGAAGCTAAAACATTGAATTTTATCTCAAATGTCTCATACAGGTAACGGTTTGTAAATGTCCATCTAGTAATTACTTTCTGTAAGTTTCAACAAAATCTGTCCTGTGGTTTAGTAGTTCATACCTCCAGACCAGGAGGCCGGGCAGCAATAGAGTCAGTCCGACCAGAGGAGGCTTCGGTCGGACACATGAGGTGGGAACGGTCGGTGTACCCTAGCGGACAAAAGTGGTACTGCACCATTTTTTGCCAAAATGAAAAACTGTCATATCTGAGCCAAAAATTGGTCTAAAAATATGGGAAAAAATCCATAAACATGTCGCACCTTTCTATTAGTCGCGGGGCATGCAAATTAGGCAAAAAGGTGTGACTTATAGACCGGAAAATACGGTATGTGCGAATACATTTATAACGTGCTTTTTAAATTCCAAATAGAACAGCTCCAACCTTTTGAAAGGTTATAAACGATCAGTGTCTTACCTGTTACAGAGCTCTTTGCTTGGACAAACTGTTGAATTCAGATTGTTAAACTAACAAATGGTTCAAAACGTGCCAAGATCTAAACGAATGCTGCTGTCTTAAAACAATCTGCCCATACCAGAACCTGGCTGTTCCAGCAGAACTTTACGATCGTCCTACAACGAGGCCCCCCCAGGCTTCGCTGGAAGTGCTACAGAATCCCAAGAAAATCACCATTTAATGTGAATTTGACAAAGTATATGTTCATAAAAATATTTGGATGAACTACTGACTTTTTTATGGAGTTGTTTCAGATCAGCAGTTCCTGCTGATCTTGGCCCTGCTTGGCCAATCAGTCAAAAACAAAAAACTCCTTCTCCAAGCTGAGGTCATTCAAACGGCTATCTATAACAGGTAATACATTATTTGTTAGTAATTTTCCCACTGAACGCCACTTCACAGGGTCTCCACTGTTCTATTAAGGATTAATGTTTACAGTCATACAACAACTTGTATATGAGTTATATATGGACCCAGTCTGATGTTCGTGCAACAGCAGAAGAACTGGAGGATTACAGGAGTGCTGCTTTCACACAGACAATGTACCCGTTATCTTCTGACTGGATGTGGGGGGAGAGAGGGAGGTCGATGTTAACCTAACAATACTCATATAAAGCCAATGCAACGGTCATTTAATTCGTCCAAATAATAATAATAAAATATCAGCCAAATGTTGAAATCAAGTGTACATGTGCAAAACCAAAGGGTGAAAACAGTTTGTACAAATAGATGATGTACGATCTTATCTCTGCAAGATCACATGTGGAGTCCCACAAGGCTCTATACTTGGACCAAAGTTGTTTATTTTGTATGTAAATGATTTGGTGAAGGTGTCCGAACTTCTACAATGTGTTCTTTTTGCTGACGATACCACTTTTATTTTTTTGGTAGAGATTTGAAACAAATGTCTGAGTTGTTAAAAATGAAGTTTGTTAAATTACAAACTTGGTTTAAATTAAACAAGCTATCATTAAACCTAGAGAAAATAAATTATATGTTATTTAGTAATAAAAAGAAAACTATGGATTTTTCTTTTAAAATTGTTGGTGTTGAAGTTAGCAGAGTAAGTGAGGTAAAGTTTTTGGGCATGGTTATTGATGACAAACTGTCGTGGAAACAGCACATAAATTCTGTTAAAATTAAGATATCTAGATCTACTGCAGTACTGTATAAAGCAAAGGACTTGTTGAATGATAAAGCTCTGTATTTGCTGTATAATACAATCTTTGTTCCATATTTAATTTATTGTGTTGAAGTTTGGGAAAAGGCGTGTAAAACCATAACGAGGCCTATTTTTATTTTACAAAAAAGAGCTGTGAGAATTATTACAAGAAAGCCTTACTGTCATCCATCAAATATATTATTTCACCAACTCAAATTACTGAAGTTTTATGATTTGGTGGACTATAATATTTTATTAGTAATGTATGGAGCTAATAACAAAACACTACCTTCAAACATTCAAAAGCATTTTGTTATATTTTGATCTTTGCTTTATTACACTTTGTAGCACTTTGAGATTTTTATTAATGAAAAGTGCATTATAAATGGAATTCATTATTATTATTATTATTATTGTTAAGAGAAAAGGCTGTTATAGTCTTAAGGGAACTGAGATTTTTGTAAAACCTCAGTACAAACAAAACTAGTTTAAAGGGGCGGTCTGTTTCAATACAGGGAGTTGATTTGTGGAACTGTTTGAGAAATGATGTTAAAAATGCAAAATCAGTGCTTATGTTTAAAAAATGATCAAAACTAAATTGCTAACAAAATACAAAAATTTTCAGTTAAATGTTTAATGTACTAGAAATTTGTAGATCTGTGATGAGTTACTCTTTTTGCTCTGTTACTCATAGATAATTATTGTTTGAATGGTTTTTGAAATAAGGGGCAGATAAAATAAGATTTTTTTCTTCTTTCTGCCCCCTTTCATTTTATGTTTTCTTTTCATATAATACATATAATATGTGAAATGGTTTTATATTTTTTCCTTTGAGTATTTTAAATTAATAAATTAACTAAATAAATCAATAAAAACATCACAGAGGTTTTATCCATAATTTCTTTAAAACTTTGTGGGTACAGACTCAGTGAAATATATTTATTCAGTCTGAACAACCATTAAAAACAAGAATCGAACATCATCTGCTTTCACTTCCTTAATATTTGTCCAGGATCTGTGTGTTTAGTTTAGTCTTCTTGTGGTTCTGGTATTTAGTTGTTTTTATTTTACTGGTGTTTTCTGCTCTGGCCCCTCCCACTCTCACCTGTTCCTCATCGTCTCTCCCCAGCTCTTGTCATTTCTCCCTCATTAGTTTCCCTTTAAAACCTCTGGTGTTCTCATTAAATGTTCGTGCATTTTGCTTGAAAGCTGTTTGTGTTTGTTCTCCTTCAAATCTCTGGAACCATTTTTTTTCGTCTGCTGTGGCCTCTGTGGTCTCATCGCCTCCAAGAGGGTCCAAGAGGATGCGTCTCACTTACCGTCTCTTGATAGGGTTTAGCAATAAGCCGCCATTACGCCAATCCAGTCGGTCTCCTGGCCGTCCATCCGAACTCTTCCGTGTTGACTGTTTTTGTTTCCCAGCTTGTATCCAGTCGGTTTATTCAAAAAAGCTCAAGACAAAAACAACTGGACTTTATTTTTAATAGAAGATGTTCCGCTTCTCATGAGAATCTTTCTCAGTTCAAAGAGCAGTGAGTGTGGGGTTGAGGTTATAAAGCTGAGATACATACACATACAGATTGACCTATCACACCTCACAGTAGAGGTTTGTTAAGGTCTTTGTTAATCTAATTCACAGATGTGGCCCCTCTGGTCCCATCTGATATGACTGAGAATCTTCACCAGCATCCTGTTGGTTTATTGGTTTTTTTTTGTTTGTTTGTTTGTTTGTTTTATCTTTGTGTGTTTTTCTTTTTGCGTTTTCTTTTTTGGTTTATATTCAAGTTTTTGGTTTTGCATTTGGATTACATCTTCAGCAAACATGATGCAAACTAGGGGTTGAACGAGTGCATAATTTTTAAACTCGACATTAACATAATAATACTCGAGTAGAGCTCGAGTAGTTGATGATGTCATAGGATCTCAAGATAAAATAATAATTCACTAATTAAAACTGCAAAAAAAAAAAGTATTTTATAATTTACAAAAAAAGACCAACAAAACATTGGGAGCATGTATTAGGCTCCTACCATTTATATCTTACAGCAAATAAGTCACAGGAAACCCAAAACTGTTAGTTATTATTATTAACTGCAAAAGTGAAAGAAACGTGCGGCATGTCAAAAACAAAACTAAAAACAGTGGGGCGGTCGACCACCCCCCACCACCGCCTGTGGTGCTGCGCATTCGGTTTAGATTAATATGTTTATAGGTTTTTATAGGTTTAGAGATTAATTATTTTGCCTTTTATTTGTGAAACCAGGTCAGAGGAAGCTGGTTCTGGTTTGGTCGATTGGACCCGGTGTTACACCACATTCTGTGACCTGCAACAGTTCATGCAACACCGCCCCCTACGGTCACAATATACGGTGGTCACAGAATTCGCAACGCGCTCCAAACAGGAAGTTGATTCATTTTCTGTTCTGTAACTGCGACGCAATGACGTCACTACGAAAACTCGACGTGAAATAACAAAACTCGATAGATGTCCAAGTAATCGATGTGTCGATTATTCGAGTAGTCTGTTAAAGCCCTAATGCAAACCAGTAAATGTGCAGCGGCTTGCTCATCAGAAACTGGAAAATCTATTTTCTGACATCAGTGTAATAACTTCTTACATTTTGTTTAAAAGCCCATAAATGGTGTTTTTCTGACAATGTTAGAAAACTAACATTTGCAACAAGCACCGTTGACCCTTGAGAGAAACATAATTGCTCGTCGTTATTGTAACGACAGCCTTAAACGCTGTTTCAAAGTGAACTGCTCTATAATTGTGTCTACGACTAACAGCACCCTGTCCTTCATGTAATTACGTTCTGAAGACATTTGGCCTGTTGTAGTAGGCACAGCCCAGAACGGGCAAGGAATTACCAGCACATCCTCTATTTTTAGATGAGCCAACTGTGGTTTCCCCACGGCTTACTCAACAAAAAGGCTTGTTTAGGTTCCTCGCTGGGTTTCCATGGTACAAGAGAAGGAAAGAACACGTGAGGCACTCCCTTTTCTGCAGAGCAATGTTGACCGAAAAACTCCGGTTCATATTTAAAACAAGTGGAACACCGATGTCCCCCCGTCAATGGTGAATGTTTTTAGTATTTTCTGGACTGGAACTTAAAAGAGAATCCAAGTAAACCTTAATGTTTTTAGTGTGAGATATTTAGGTGGATAGGTGTTACAGCTGGGGGGGTGGCAATGGTGGCCACCCTGTGGCACCCCAATGGTGCCTTTGGTCACCAAGTAATTTGAGGAAACAATACTTTTAAGCAATATACTGTACCAGTTTATTTCTAATACAACATAGCAGCCGTCCGAAGTGCTGTATAAAAATGAACAAAAAAGAGTGAAACATTAAAAACAACTAAATATATTTTAAAAAATCAGAACATCACAAGTAAAAGAATACAGCTTTAAGACAGATATGCTAACTCTTTGCCACTCTTTGCAAATGTCAATGCTAGAACCTTCAGTTTATTTTATAGATATACTTTTTATACTTTTTATACTACTATGCAAAAACTCAGGACAGTATTACACTTTTATTATTTCATTTTATGCTTATGTTCATTAAATGTTTAGTGTTTTAGTGTTGGTGTAAATTTTCATACTTTTATACTACTATGCAAAAACTCAGGACAGTGTTACACTTTTACTATTTTATGCTTATGTTTATTAAATGTTTCAGTGTTTTAGTGTTTAAATGGTTACTGTTGCACCGAGGGACTGAGAGAAACGCAATTTCAATCCTGTGTATGTCCTGTACATATTGCAGTTCTGACAATAAAGTTGACTTTGACTTTGACTAACTCACTCTAGGTTAAAAGCCAATGTGGGGAAAAGTGTTTTTAAACGAGTTCTAAAAGCAGATATTGATGGGGCCTGCCTGACCTTCAGTGGCAGCTCGTTCCACAATTTAGGAGCCAGAGCTGAAAAGGCTCTGTCTCCTCTGGATTTATAAAAGGTTGTCAGGACTGCTAAAAGCATCTGGTCAGAGGATCTAAGAGCACGTGATGGCATGTAAAGGTGAAGCAGTTCAGACAAATAAGAAGGACTAGACCATTCAAAGACTTAAAAACAAACAATAGGAATTTAAAATGGCTGTGAAACTGGACAGGAAGCCAGTGAAGGGACATCAGAACTGGAGGGATGTGCTCACGTCTGCCTGTACCAGTCAAAAATCCTGCAGCAGCATTCTGTACCAGCTGCAACTGTGAGAGCGAGGCCTGGCTAACTCCAATCAGAAGAGAGTTACAATAATCCAGGCATGAAGTAATGAAAGTGTGGATTACTAAGTGGTGCCTAGAAAGAAGGGGCTTTATTTTTGACAGGCGCCTCAGCTGAAAGAAAGAGGACTTAACCATGCTGTTGATATGACAGTCAAGTTTCAGGCAGGGGTCCATTTTCACTCCTAGATTTGTCACAATCGATTTTTCATATGGGGCCAAAGAGGAAAAAATAAAGGTGGGGAAACTGCTAGGACTACTGGGTTTGAAGACCATAGTCGTCGTCGTCGTCGTCGTCGTCGTCGTTTTTGTTGTTTTTGTTGTTGTTGTTGAAATGGACCGACTAACAGATGAGGTCAGGCAGGAATCCCCATGGACTATGATGTTTGCAGATGACATTGTGATATGTGGTGAGAACAGGGAACAGGTGGAAGAGAACTTGGAGAGGTGGAGGTATGCACTTGAAAGAAGAGGAATGAAAGTCAGCCGTAGTAAGACAGAGTACATGTGTGTGAATGAGAGGGAGGCCAGTGGAACAGTGAGGCTACAAGGAGCAGAGGTCACAAAGGTGCAGGACTTCAAGTACTTGGGGTCCACTGTCCAGGAAAATGGGGAATGTGGTAAAGAGGTGAAGAAGAGAGTCCAGGCAGGATGGAGTGGATGGAGAAAAGTTTCAGGAGTGATTTGTGACAAAAAGGTGTCAGCAAAGGTCAAAGGAAAAGTTTACAAGACAGTGGTGAGACCAGCTATGTTGTATGGTCTGGAGACAGAGACATGGACAAAAAGACAGGAGACAGAGACATGGACAAAAAGACAGGAGACAGAACTGGAAGTAGCAGAAATGAAGATGCTGAGGTTCTCCTTAGGAGTGACAAGGATGGATAAGATCAGGAATGAGATAATCAGAGGTACAGCACATGTTGAACAACTGGGAGATAAAGTTAGGGAGGCCAGACTGAGATGGTTTGGACATGTCCAGAGGAGGGACAGTGGGTATATTGGTAGAAGGATGTTAGAAATGCAGCTGCCAGGAAAAAGACACAGAGGAGATATATGGATGCAGTTAGAGAGGACATGGAGGTAGTTGGAGTGAGGACAGAGGATGCAGAGGACAGAGTGAGGTGGAGGAGGATGACTCGCTGTGGCGACCCCTGAAGAGGGAAAAGCCGAAAGAAGAAGAAGAAGAAGGAGGTAATTAAGTGCCATCCATCCTCTAATGTCATCAAGACAGTCCAGGAGAGACTGAGTGGAGCCATTATGTTTCAAAGGGAAGTAGACTTGACAGTTATCCACATATAATTGCACATCATGCTTTCTGAAAATAGAACAACAGTGGCAGAAGATAAAGTGAAAACAGGAGAGGACCAAGAATAGAGCCCTGGGGTACTCCCCAGGGGAGGGCAGCAGAGCTGAAGCAGAGGTAGATTTATCCATCGTCACACTGAAAATTCTATCAGAAAGGTGGGAACCACTGCAGAGCTGAGTTTTCTCAATATAAAACTAGAAAGCATTGTTTCCTCAAATGGTTGGGGTTGTTGCTTTACTGACTTCACAACACAGTTTGTGATTGTTACTTACATGTAGCCACACCTACATGGAAATTAGTACCTCACTTTTTTTTCAAGTACTCATGCTCACACGAACGGACAGATGGACACAGAATATTTCCAATTCTCTCTATTGCTCCATGACGCTGTACGATAGCTTTTTTGAGGGAATGCACATCGCCTGTCAACTTACGTGACAGAGTGTGAAACAAAAATGTTGCGTTTGTTGACATTAGCTGTGGAGGCCGTCTTGAAAAGTTAATCAGTTGTGTACATTTGTCCAATGATTACTTTCTGAGTTTCATAAAAATCAGCCCAGTGGTTCATGAAATATTTTGCTAACAGACAGACGTGACTTGACATGTTTTTGACATGGCTGATTTATCAGCTCAGCCAGTCAGTGAACTTCAAACTGACTCGGTGTCTTTCATCAAGCTGTAATTGTGGTCAGCTTCCACAAAGCCTCTCTGGACGATTGCTGCGACTCCACAGATGTGGACGGAGAGCAAAACAACTGATAATTCGTCCAGCTGTTGTGAAAAGAGAAGAGGAAATCTCTCTTTCCTTTACGAATTATTGCGTAGTCAGACATGGAGTCGTAGCCATCTGCACTGGCCCGGCACCAGGAATCTGCTGCGAAGACAATGGAGCAGTGTGAGGCGGGCGTGGCAGCTGAGCACACGCTGACAGCGTGCTCGCCGTGTCACGGATCAAACTCGTGTCCTCACGAGCACAGAGGATGATTTTCAGACGCCGGTAACTAAAAACAAACTCGGCTGAATCTGATTTCCTCCCACGTTTGAGTTTGGATCAACTTGTGAATCAGGGTTCATTTTAAAGGTTCGCTCATGAAGAGGCGTTTATTTCAGTGGTTAGTGTCTTTTTGCTCCGCCGTGGAGCACAGAAGATAATAAAGTGTAAGACGGGAATAATAAAGAATTTTACAACTACAGGTAGTCCTCGACTTACGGCGTAGATCCGTTCCTACGCGTCGTCGTAAACTGATTTTCGACGTAAGTCGAAATATACGTACATACTGCACCATATACATGTACAATACTGCATTACCAAGCACTTAGCCTATCCTAACACAGTACCTTACATAATTATCAAAAAACACATACGTTTTGGAGCCATAATGAAGTGAAAAAAGAGTTATGGCTTACTGGGATGCTGGTGACGCCGTATTCCTCCGTACATCGGCCGTATTCTCTATTCCGTTTACGCCGTAAAACCGCCGTCAACCTCGGTCCAGAGCGTTTACAGTATGTAACGTGTTCCTCTGCCTCTGTATCCCTCCGCCGCTGCACCGCGTACAGTACAATACTGTATTCTTCCGCCGCAGCGGCCGCTGCGTAACTCAAAGAAAGGCTGTTCATAGTAAATGGGAGATGCGTCATAACCACGAGACATCGTAACTCGAGACTGTCGTAACCCGAGGACTACCTGTATTCTGAAAATGCTTTTCCTTACTAACACAATTCTAGAATGAGTTTAACGTAGAGGGCAAACTACTGTAATGAACTCCAGGTTCAAGCACCCTGCAGAGAAAAAAGCTTTTGTGGATGACATTAAAAAAAATTGGCCCGTTTTTTTTTTCTTTTTCTGAAGGTAACAAATTGAATTTAAACTGAAAAATCCACTGGACATTCTTTTTGTTTTACCCTTCGTTTTGTTATTTATTAATTTTTCCCCCACGGTTCAACAAAACTTGTTTTGAGTAACTGACTGCCACACTGAACTGGATTTATTAATTAATTGCATTTAGAAAAATAAGACTCTGTCCCATTCATGGCCTTTTTGTAGAATGTCGTAGTCCGACCCGGTTTGCCTGAACTGAACCATCAGAGCACAGTCAGAACCATCTAACAACGGACACTCAGCAATATTTTGGGAAAAGTTCCTGGAGACACTTTGAAGGGGACAGCCACATTTATTTGATTTGACAGTACAGTTTGTTGGCGTTTGCTCTCAGCTTCTATCGTACCAAACTTTAGCTCAACACGGCAAAAAAATCAATGAGTTATAGTCTTTAATTTTTATCTTTTAAGCTGTGGTGGCCATCTTGGATTTTTGATTTGAATTCAGTATTTGTTAGGTATTGCTCTCAGCTACTGCCACGCCACATTTCAGATTAACGTCTCTAAAAAGGGCTGATTCATAGTGTTTTTTTTTTCCTTTTTTAGCTCAGGCGGCCATCTTGGATTTTTGATTCGCAACATCTGTTGTCCTCAGCTGCTACGCCAAATTTCAGCTGAATAGCTCTAAAAACAGTCAAGTTATAGCTGTTTGTAATTGGCTTTGGTGGCCATCTTAAATTTTTTACATTTGCATTCAGAATGTGTTGCACATTGCTGTCAGGTACCAGCACACCAAATTTCAGCTCAATGTCTCCAAGAATGACTGAGTTAAGGTCAATCTAAAGTTTTCTGAAGTAGCTGTGGCAGCCATCTTGAACCAAAATGGCTCCAAAAGTTCAGTTTTGTTCAGAGATCTCTTCACTCCAGGTCATGTGACCTCACTGTGACAGTTAGTGGCTGCATGTCTTTGCAAATTACATTTTATGTTTGAATAATCTCGATATAGGCTTTATTTCTCAGCCTGGATTACCATATACAGTAGTTGTAGTATTTGTTCAGTATTTGATAACTTTGAAGCTAAAAGCTGATTTCTTTAGTGATTTTTCATGTGTATGCAGTCAAATGTCTGTATTATTTATTCTATTTATTTTTTGTGACCCTGTGTCGAGACTTTTCTTGGCTGACTTTGAGCTGCCGTGGTAACCGGAGGCAAGTGCCTTTTAGTCAAATAAAAGCATGCGCATGACGATAACAGCTTTGCTTTCATCCTCGCTGACATCAAAAGGCTGTCTTTGCTCACATTTCCATTATTTGTCTTGGGTTTTGAATGAAGGGGTTTCATTTTGAGGAAGAGAAACAAAAGGACAAACACACCCTTCAGTGTTTTGAAGTTGGCATTACCGTAAGATGCAACATAGACACAATCTGCCCTTTAGAAACACAAACTTTGCTTGAGTCTTGAAAAAGTAACTTTTTTCTCATTTATAGTTCTGAATGTGAATGATTTGTGACTCCGAGAGCAGTGCTGGGCAGCGCTAATCCAAAAATTAGTTCCGCTATTTCTAAAGCACTTATTAATTTATTTAGGTCCGCAATTTCAAAAGCACTTATGTATTAGCAACGCTAGCAGACGCTAATGCTAATGCGCTAACGTGCAAATGGCGAACTACTTTTTTAAATCCAGCAGATTTGACCATTTCGTGAAACTGTCAAGCTCAGAAAAACCTTGTGCTATAAAGTCAGCTAAGAAATATATTTTTTCTCAGCAAAGAAATAATTGTTTTTACCGTGTTTTGTTGTAAAGTCCTTTGCTTCTGTGGTCGCCGCCATTTTGAACAGGGCAAATGGCAAACTACTTTTTTTAATCCAGCAGATTTGACCATTTCGTGAACCGGTTAAGCTCAGAAAAACCTTGTGCTATAAAGTCAGCTAAGAAATATATTTTTTCTCAGCAAAGAAATAATTGTTTTTACCGTGTTTTGTTGTAAAGTCCTTTGCTTCTGTGGCCGTCGCCATTTTGAAGAGGGCAAATGAGGCGCTGACGCGTCGCGTAGGCCGCTGAGAAACATCCATAAGTTCACCCTCCATGTTAAAAACTTTTCGTCTGACTCTTCGAAAACAAGCAATAAGGCTGCAGAGTAACACACTGGCTGCTAACTGCTATAGAGAGAGCGCTCTCTCTAGCCAAGAGACTGAGGGGGACGCTTTTTTGTCACGGACCACATCCGGCGCTGACAGGATATGGTCTGTTAGCAGTCGTCCGGTTGATTTAAGAGCTCGTAAATAAGTTTTTTAGTTTTTACTGATAGATAATTAGTTATTAGCGGCACTGCATTTTGAATAAAAATAGCGCAAATCCGCTTATGAATTATAAAGGTTAGTCAATCCGCTGTAACGGTGACAAATTGTTTAGGTCCGCTATAAGCGGATTAGCGCTTTAGCGCTCCCTGGCGGTCTGGCGCCCACCTTTGTCCGAGAGGTTCAGGGGTGTCTGGACCGTTTCCCATGTGGGCCAAAACTATCTCATGGACCACAAATGTGAATTTAACTCTCAAGGTGAACAACATTTTGGAGAAAGGACAAAAGTTTACTGATTTTGGTGGAGAAAGTGTTTTAAATTGTTGTATATCCAAAACATTAAAAGCCTCATAAACAATAAAATAATATTTTTTTATTGAAAAAGGATTAAATTTATTTGATTTGTTGGGTCTAGGTTTGTTGTTTTCTTGTGTTTGGAAACTTCATTTTAGTCTGTTCTCAGCAACAAAAGGTAATATGAGTTAGTGTCCTTTAAAAGAAGGTCCATCAGCCTTTTGGACCATGGACGCCCCAAAAGGCTGATGGAAGTTGTGAAAAATCATCCAGCTGTCAGTCCCTACAGATTCAAAGGTTTGATAAAGTTGATAATAAGTTGATCAACTCAAATGTAGATGAAA
The DNA here is from genome assembly GCA_038048925.1 of Garcialebias charrua. Classification (NCBI taxonomy): domain Eukaryota; kingdom Metazoa; phylum Chordata; class Actinopteri; order Cyprinodontiformes; family Rivulidae; genus Garcialebias; species Garcialebias charrua. Next base: position 41,581 of record JBBPBX010002357.1, on the reverse strand, counting down.
CCACGTTAAATTAATTTAAAAATGTCCAATGTCTGGATTATTGTATCAACTGCAACATTTAGCCAAGTTTTATGAATCTTTTTACAAAAGTCTCCTTTCTGGCTGAAATCAGTAAAGGTTATTGGTGCTTTGTACCATGAAGTGAAAATAAAAAGATTAAAGTCAAAGGTTTGTATTGTGTTTAATATTGCTCATTTTGAGAAGATTATCATCTGTTTTGCTGTTAAACCTAAACATGATATAAAAAAGGATTATTGACTAATTTGCAGAAAGTCTGCATCGACCTCTTGGGCCTTCTGGCCAAAATGATACAGTTCTTAAACTGCAGCTGTGGGCCGCATGAAATCACTCCAAGGGCCGCAAATGGCCCTCGAGCTGCACTTTGGACACCCGTGCTTTAAGTCAACCGACCTGCCAGCGCCATGGATGCCTCAGTCAGTGCAGAAGGAATATTCTGGTCCTCCCAGCCTCACAACAACGTTCTGAGCTGTTAATAATAATAATAATAATGTCTTTTCCTGTCATCTGCATATGTTCCCATACACAGACGAAATTCGTCTCTGCATTTAACCCAACCACCTACCAGGTGGTGCAGTGAGCAGCCCGAAAGCGCCCGGGGAGCTGGAGAAATAGGTGTGCACTCATAGACACCCCAAGGTGGGTAGTGGCCGGGGCGCGAACCCGCGTCCTTCGGGTCCCAAGTCAAAAGCCCTGCCACTAGACCATCTTGGCTCCCGCACATCGTCTGGCTCTGCAGCTATTACAACCAGGCATTTCTTTCTCTGTTCCTTTGGCCGTCTGTGTCTCAGGCTGTCAGCTCTCTGAGTGCCACAGGGTAGCTAATGGAAAGACACCCCCCCTTCCCCCCAACCTGTTACACCTCCTGTCTAAGACGTATGAAAACCCGGGCTGAGAAAAGCGGGTCTTGGAAGTGATCCATTTTAATTTCAGAGCATGTGCATTGGTAATTAATTGACTTCCTCCCCGGTTTGCATTTTGTCAAGAGTTCCAAAGAGCTCAGTCCACGGCAGGTGGCTTGATTAGCATATCGCTGAAAATGAGACAAGCTGAGCCTAGGAAATCCTGCACCCAAACCTCCAATACGCTAAGAAAACCCTGTCCAGAGGTACTGGCTGATGTCTGTCAGAGTCGCACAGGAAAGCTCCTGTTGAACCACGACCACTGAATAATGTCAAAATAAACTCACAATAATATCCAACTGAAAAATCTAACGTGTTTCTGTAACTTCCCATTCATTAGTTCAGAGCAAAGTCAGCAGCTGCTCTATGATTTAAAACCAAGATGCCCAAAGTGTGGCCCGGGGGCCATTTGTGGCCCTTGGAGGGATTTCGTTCGGCCCACAGCTGCAGTTTAAGAATGACATCATTTTGGCTTAAAAGGTTGTTAAAGATGTAGACCCACTACTACAAATTTAATTGTGATACTTTTTTAATGTAATTTTCTGGTTTAACAGCAAATCAGATATTTTTTTTCACTAAATGAGCAATATTGAGTCCAATACTTTCCTTTGGCTATAATGATTTTTATTTATTTATTTCTATTTCATGGTGCAAAGTGCCACAAACATTTACTGACTTCTATCAAAAAGCAGACATTTGGGTTATAATTTATAAAACTTGGCTATGTGTTTTAAAAGAAAATACAATTGCAGTTGATTTGAAGGTGGTGTGACATGATTTTAAAACATAGACATTTTAGAAAGAGGATCTATCAGCTTTGATTGTTTGTACACAGATGCTTCGAATAATTAATATATAAAAGTATTTTTAAATAAAATAGTTTTATTGACGTAACTCTGCAGTGCGTCGCAGTCAAACGCCGACGCATTTTTATGACGCAATTGCCAGAACGCACCTTGTAAATAGCCAATAGCGTTGAATATATAAACTGAGGAATTAAGCAATTTAAGTGAAGATTTGAGCGATTTGTCTTCAGTTTGGGAAGCCGAAGTTAGTTCGAGTGATGAACAAGAAACAGCTGATTATAATGTAGGACTGCATCCATATTTATTTGAGTCTTACCGTTCAGGGTGCGAGGGGGAGTCCGACATGTCAGATGAGCAAGGTTCAGAGGGTGAAGGGCTGGAACCCGATCGTAGTCGTCTACAGGGCTGGCGATGTTAGAACACCCAAATGCGACACAACGTACCGTCATTTTTCAAGTTATACAAAAGAAAATAGGCCATCTTGAAGACAATTTCACTGCGTGCTAATAGCAGCCGCAGACTGAACTCCTTGTCTCTACGTCACAGACGTCGCATGCGTAAGTAACCAGATGTCCTGTGAAGAAACACGGCGCCAATTTTAAAATCACTTTTGAAACAAAATGTCATAGATTTATCAGTTTGCTTGAACTAACATAGTTGAATGAGACAACATATGTATGTTGTGCCACTTTATGCATAGTTCCAAAATCATGTCACACACACTTTAATAATCAAAAAGAGAATTTTGAAAATTTTAAAGGAACATAAAGTGGTATTGTCTACATACAAGTTGATCAACTTTGGTGTCCCTTCAAACCTTCTATGAATCACCCTGATGCATGCTCAATAATCCAGGTAGAAAAATCTAAAAAAGCTAAGTCTGGTCCTCTGGACCAGACTTAGCTTTTTTAGACTTCTATGAATCAGTTTAAGTTGCTGGTGATTCTACGGTTAGTTAGTAGCTCGATCACGCTTTTGGGTCAACCCATGGTCTGAAAAGTTGATCAACTCTTTTTTAGTGACTGTTTTTAAAGAAGGAAACAACAATTAGACCCAACAAATCAAAATTAAATCTTTTACAGCTTTTATATAGATATATATATATAGTCAAAGTATCTAAAAAAGCTAAGTCTGGTCCTCTGGACATTCAAAAAACAAAACAAAACAAAGCAAAAATATTGTAGAAACGTTTCGTCTTTCGTCCGAAAGACTTCCTCAGTCTGAGATGCTGTATTCAGCTCAGTCTTATAGCACCCACTCACAGTGGATCAACCAGTTGGCTGGTTGGACCAGACTTAGCTTTTTTAGATTTTTCTACCTGGATTATTGAGCATGCATCAGGGTTTTGCCAAAGTATGTTTGGTCAAAGGTTATGGACGTTTTTATGACTATGGCTGAGAACAAGAAGCCCAAGACGTAATTGGAACCATCTCCCAAAACACTATCTCATTTCTGCCCATGAACCAAGTGGTCAGTGTCGGCTTTTTTCAATGTTTTATTTTTTATTTCAATGTACAAGACAGAAGAGTTGGTTGTGTACACAGTAGAAATAAATGCGACAATGTTAATGCTGAAAATGCTGAGGTTAATATGATCTCTCTCCCCCTGTCTCTCTCTAGAATCCTACTTTGGAGACAGCTTCTGTCATCTACAAGCCGTCCAAGATGTCTCCACCTTCCAGCTGTCTCTACAGATCAAGACAAGTCGCCGAGGTGGGCTTCTGCTCCTGGCTGCAGGAATGGAGGACTACTTGTTCCTTGAGCTACTAAATGGGAAAATACAGGTAATGAAGGTTAACTGTGCTTTAACAAATGTAAAATAATATCTACAAGAAAAAAAAAGCCACATCAACATAACGCATTGATTTTAACGACTGTTTAGCCTGTCCAGGTCTTTGTATGCTTAGTTAAACTTACCAAAAAAGTAGCAATACTGTTGATAAAGGTTAATTTTGTACTGACAATATCATAAAATTATCCTAAAAAAATTATGTTAAGTTGTAGTAACAGATATTTTTTATTCACCAGATGTAGCTTTAATGTAATTTGGCATCAATCCTATATGTCTGGAAATCCAGTTGAGCCAAAAAGCAAATTTTTACAGAATGTATTCCCTCCTTTGGTGCGTCAGTGATGGCAGATGAAAACAGTTGTTGCATAGGTCAAACCAACGTTTCTAATATGGTCCTAAACTAAGATCTGGTGACTGAAAATGATGCAGCACATGTGACTCATATAGTTTTCTCACAGTAATCTTTCAGTCTCTGTGGGCCGAGTCACCCTGAGAGAAACCAGTGCAATCCATATAAAAGTAATTTATCTGACGTGAAGCTGAACACATTTGTCACTATTTGTAACATTTTCCTTTTTTTCAAAGTGAAGATTATGCTGTCAGTCTATTATATTATGTCTTTATAACATGTCTATATATGTCTTTGTGCTTGAACGTATTTGTTCATAACCCTCCTGCTACCCTCGGGTCATAACTTGCTCATAACATAAAGGTTCTGAGAAAATGTTTAAACTAAATGAATAATTTTTCTCTCCCCACAGGCACGAATGAACCTGGGGGCTGGGGAAGTTCAACTGTCCTCATCTCAGGGAGTGCAGCTCAACAACCTTGTGCAACACAAAGTGTTGCTGACTTTTCAAGATGGCCAGCTCACCATGACCATTGATGATCTCTACCCTACATATGTCCCTGTGGATGACGATGGAGAAAAGCTCAACATCGACCTGGGCATTTGGCTTGGAGGGACAGGAGACCTGGATGTCCTCTACCTCAGCAATGCAATCCCTCCCTTCCGTGGTTGCATGACCGACATCAAATTTGTGTCCCATCAGTTTGACATCCTCACCTCAGCATTTAAGCAGTGCCATGATACAAAGGAATCCTGCAGCAGTGAGTTTGAGGCTGGGGATGGGGAGGCAATCAGTTTCAGCACTCCTGATTCCTTTGTATCCTTTCCTACATGGAGTGGGGCTGCTGGTGCGCCGAAAACATTGGAGTTTCTAATGAAAACCACCATAGAGGATGCTTTACTTGTTTTTCACCATGGTCAAGAGTCAGACTTCATTGCTATTGGTGTTGCAAAGGGTAATCTTAAAGGTGTACTAGACCTTGGAGGAGGTATGGAGGAACTTGATAATACAGAGATACAGCTGGATGATGACCAGTGGCATAGAATTAAGGTTCAGCTCAACCCAGACTCTTTTAGTCTTACTATAGACAGCCAGTCGTCCTCCATTCCACTTGACTCATCAGAAAAACTGGATTTGGTAGGAACCTTGTATATTGGAGGCGTCCAGGGAAAAATGAAAGAAGTCTTTCGTGAGAGTGGGTCGTTGAGTCGTTTTGAGGAACGCATGACATCTGAATCTTTCATTGGATGCTTGGGGGAAATCAAAGTAAATCAGAAGGATAGAAGCCTGCAGGATGCTTTGGTGACAAAAGATGTTCATGTCAAATGTGAAGGAGAAGACTATGATTACTCAAGTTATTATGATGGAGACATAACAACAACCTCCCCACCTGTTAGCATTCTATATACTGACCCCACATTGAAAGACCAAGATTGTTATCCAACAGACGACTGGCCTGAGATATTCAGAAATGTTACTAAATTTCTTGACATCACCCCTCTGAGTGTTCCAGAAGGTGGAGAAATTTTTCTTGATATTTACAACTTAAACCCTACGTTTGACCTGGCTTCTGCAGGAATTCGTCAATCTCAAGTTATCTTTACTCTTGAGGGTGATCCCTGGTATGGCCTGGTTGATATCAATGTTAGCAGGAAGCACATGAAAAAGTTCACCCTCCTAGATGTTGTCAACCAGAAAATTAAGTACATGCACGACGGAAATGAAAGACGTGAAGACCAGATTCAGCTTGAGGTTATTGTTCAGGGTGTTGACTACCTTCCAGACTGTCTAAAAACTACTCAAAAGTATATACTTCCTGTTGAAATTCTTCCAGCTGAAGAACTGCCACAAGTCAGTGAAGAAGAAATTCTCATTGTAGAAAAGGGCAGGACTCGTATGAGTCCCAGTCTTATCAAAGTCTTAGATTCTGACTTTAGCTGTGAGCGGTCAGTGGTAATGGTGACCCTGGAGCCTTCCACGAATTTTGGTCATTTGGAAAATGATGAACAACCAGGAAGAAGCATCTCAGAGTTCACTTGCAAGGAGCTGAGAGATGGAACTATTTATTTTACACACAGAGAAGGTGACAGTGATGAAATCACCATACAAGTGTCTGATGGTCAGTCAGTAATCCAGACCACCACATTCAAGTTGTTGGCGACACAACCACGTATGGTTTTCACCAGCAACTCTGGCCTTACTTTGTTCCAAGGAGGCAATGCATCCATAGGTGTTCAGAATCTGTTCATTCTCCCTCAACCTCGTGATGGAGACATTATGTACAACATCACACAACCTCCAAGGTTTGGTGAACTGAAAATCAAGACAAGCAATGGTGTGTACGAGCAAGTTACAAGTTTCCACCAATCCCATCTAGAGCAAGAACTCATTAGATACTTCAGCACAGATTCAAGTAACCAGGAAGACACTGTGATGGATGAGTTTCGATTCGATGCCCATCTGGGCCAGTCCTCCTTAATGAATAACAGCCTTTTAGTCATGATTTTCCCTGCAACAGTGAAGATTTTAAGCAAGGAATCACTTAAAATCAGGCCTGGTGAAAAAAAAATTATTGGCTCCACGATGCTTCAGGCACAAGTAATGAATAAACACTTGGATCCACAAACAGTTAAATACATCCTTGTCAAAGCTCCAACACTCGGTAGTCTCCAACTGTCAGACAAAGAGCTGGTTGAAGGTGGCACGTTCACTCAGGAAGACATTTTGGACAGTGCCATCAGTTACAAAGTCCAGATGCAAACAGATGTGGACAGTTCTGACCAGTTTCAATTCAGAGTTTATGCAGAGGACCAGTACTCTCCTTTATATATGTTCCCAATCAACATTTTTGCCAGTTTGGATGAGAATGTTTTGACTATCAAAGAGTTGGTAGTTTTCCAAGGGGGTGAGCAGACTTTGAACAAAAACTACCTTTGGCTTCAGTCTCAAAGTTCAGCAGAATTTTTGTATCAGGTCAAACAAGAGCCGAAGCATGGACGACTGATCAGAGACTCCCCACCCGGAGAACCAAGATTCGATGAGGCCATTAGTGTTTTTAGTAACGAAGATCTCCAACAAAACAGGTTGATATACAAGCATGATGGCTCCAAGACCAGCAGTGATGAGTTTCATTTTGTAGCAAACGATCAAAGTACAGACATGTCAGAAACGGTGACAGGTGTCTTCAGAATACTGATCCAGTCCAAGAACGAGCACGCTCCTGTCAGAACAGTGGATGAAGTCTTCAAAGTTGTCCGCCACGGTCAGCGCCTGCTCACAACTGATGTCATTAAGTTTAAAGATGATGACTCCGGTTTCAATGACACTCAGATTGTCTACGCTCGAGAGGGAATCCTCTCAGGAAATATCGTCTCAGCGTCTAACCCACAGCAGCCCCTTTTCCGTTTTACTCAAGCTGACCTGAGAGACAAGAAAATCCTTTTCGTTCACCGTGGAGCCGACCGGGAACGGTTTCCATTACAGGTGTCGGATGGCTTCCATAAAACCACTGCTCTGCTTGAGATCCAGGCCAGTGAGCCCTACCTGCACGTGGTCAGCAACGCAACTATCTACATTGACCACGGAAGCACCACGACTCTTGACACAAGTCTGCTGAGCGCCGACTCCAACATGGATATCAGAGATGACAGTAAGATCAAGTTCCAGATCACTTTGCCACCCAGTGAAGGCAGGATCATCGTGAGTGGGATTGAAGCTTTAGAATTCACCCAAGAGGACCTGAAAAAGGGCGTAGTATCATATGAGCACAACTATGAGAGTCTGAGGTCCAGGGACTCGTTCAGCTTCACTGTCCAAGCAAAAGGTCATTCTGAAGAGGGTACTTTCAAGATTACAATACTCCATGAAGTTAACTATTCTGAGCTGGAGGTGATCACCAATGAGTTGATCATTTCCTATGAAGGAGAGCACACCATTATCAGCCAGGATCATCTCAAGGTAATGTGTACACACTCCATAACTATGATATATTGAGTTTAAAAAAAAAAAAAATTGTCTATTAAAGACCCATTCAGGGTCAGGGTAAGGGTTACAATTTGGTTTGCTCACAATAATTGGCACAAGTATCATTGTTTTTCTTATTTCCTCTTTGTTAAAGAAGCTTTTACATGACTGTTATTTAACTTCACTGTTTTTATAGCCTTGTTTCTAATCTACCACAAGAAAAGAGGACTTGATATAACTGTATGATTGTTGCTTTTAATTTAGTTCATGCACTAAATTGCAGTCTATTAAGTGTTGAAAACAGAGCGCTAAGTATCCCCTCAGGAGCTTCCTGAAGCCTTGTGTTATTTAAAAGATGTGCCTGCCTGCGCTTCATCCTGAAACCAATTAATGAAGTTTAAATTGTTGGTCCTATCTCAACACGCCATGTGTTTGTCTATGTATGTTTTGACTTTAGAATTAATGAGAAACATTATTTTGAAAAGATTTGAATATAGCTTATGAACTTTCACAATGCTGCACTCGTACAAACACTGCAACACAAACCGTAGAGAAATGTGTTGAACAAAAGCCATGACAGAATGACCTGTCCTGGAGCTAAAGTGTTGATCTGACCTCTGAGAGTTTGTCCACATGTGTGTGTCCTTATTATGAAATAAAAATGTAGCCTCAACTTCTCAACAATAAATAAATGTCTGCCAAGCCTTCAGACTAATGAGAAAACATCTTAAAGTGGGATCGCAGTACTGTAAATCTGTCAGTGTGCAAACCAGCTATTTAAATGTTCCCAAATGTCATAATTGCTGTTTGAAGGGGTTTTGTTTGCAACGCTGCTTAACAATATGTGTCAGCACTTTAGGATGTAGTGCGCATGGATCATTAAAGGGGACGTTTTAGACATTTTGAAAAGCATCAGCTTAGAGTTTAGCTCACAACTAAAAGCAAACAACGTTAGATGTACAGGTAGTCCTCGACTTACGACGGAGATCCGTTCCTACGCTGCGTCGTAAATCGAATTTCGACGTAAGTCGGAACATACGTAAATACCGGTACTTCACCTTATACGTACAGTACTGTATTTTACCAAGCACTTAGCCTATCCTAACACAGTACCCTACATAATTATCAAAACACGTACATTTGGGAGCCATAATGAAGTGAAAAAAGAGTTAATTTCCTACTGGTATGCTGGTGAAGCCGTTCCTCCGTCCCTCCTCTGTATTCTCCATTGCGTTTACGTCGTAAAACCGCCGTCCAGCTCGGTCCATCCTCCGTACGTATTCGTTTGACGTAAAACTGCGTTCATAGTACACATAGTAACAGTAAGTTGTACTATGTACAGTTTTGTTTTGTTTTTTGAATGTCCAGAGGACCAGACTTAGCTTTTTTAGAGAGTACAGGGCAGCTGTAACCTCCGAAGCTAGCAAAACCGTAAACTGCCGGAAACTGCCGGAAACTGCGTAACTCGGCTTTTCAAAATAAAATTTTCAAAATATATATATTGTTTTAATTCATTTATTTTTTAATGGGAGATACGTCGTAACTGCGAAACGTTGTAACTCGAGACCGTCGTAAGTCGAGGACTACCTGTAATTGATTTGGATTCAGTATGTGATGGGGAATGTCCTCAGCTATAACCACACCAAATTTTAGCTCTAAATTTGTAGTAAAAAAAATAGCTCAGTTAAAGCCATTTAAATGTGGCTTTGGTGACCATCTTGAGTATTTTATTTGAATTGGGCATTGCTCTCAGCTACCACACCAAATTTCAGCTAAATATATTTTTAAAATAGCTATCATATTTTTCCCTTTTAGCTAAGGTGGCCATCTTGGATTTTTTATTTGCATTAGGAATGTACAACAACTCGCTCTCAGCTACGACCAAACCAAATTTCAGCTCAATATCTCTAAGATTGACTCAGTTATAGTCAATTATCTGTTTTCTGAGAAAAAATGCGTATTTTTTTGCAAATTACGTCACCATGGTAACTCGAAATGCAAATAAAAGTAATGGCACACATCACTGTGCTGATCCGGTTGTTTGATATAACATTTGAGGGGGTACACACTGCGATTCGAGCCTCATTAAAGTTGATAGAAGCGCAAGACCCTTTTCACGTGGGTGCCTTTTTAGAAAGAAAGTCCCCAAGTTCTGCTCTGTATTGGTAAATTGGTCTTACTGAAGTTTTTAAATGTAAACTGTATGTTTCTTCAAACACTTCTTATTAACTGCCACTACTTTTTATCTTTTAGCTGTTCTTGTGAGCACTTTTGCAGTATCGGATCCAAGACACTGAACCCTAAATTACCTTGATATGCTCATCTGTATGTTTTATTGCTGCATATACTGTATAGATAATGATAATTGTTATGACTGCTCAGTGTATGTGATTGAAAGGGTGAAAAACAAATTGTAGACTCTAAACGGGTGAATGAATTCTAAATTAATGCAACGTGTTGTTAATGTCAAAATAAACTACAGTCACATGGAAATTGGTTTTTTTTTTGCCAGTGTTTCTCCAATTAGCTGGTTAAGTAATATTATCCACCTTTGCCTTTCAGGTGGAGCAGGAGCACAGTCTGCCCACAGAAATGATGTTCACGGTTAAAATGCCTCCCAGGCTCGGTCACGTGGTCATGCTGAAAAACAGTTCAGACGAGACAGCCTCGCCTGTCCTCGACTACATTCACTCCTTTTCTCAGGAGGACATTGATCAGGGGCACATCCTTTACGTGTCTTCATCGATTCAGGTTTATGGCCTTTTATTTTATTCTTCTGCCTTCGTGTGACAGCTTATTTCTCTTTACGCTCAAGTTAAACAAAATGTCAGGCAAAAACACTGCCTCTGAAGGCTCATTAGTGAATATTAGTAACTGATCTCAACATCTTTGTCTTTCAGGGCTATGACTCCTTCACAGTGGATGTCAGTAATGGTGTAAGCACAGTGGAGGACCTCCAAGTCACAATAAACATCGTGCCCCGGTTCATTCCCATCCAGACCTTCAACTTTTCAGTGAAGGAAGGCCTTAGCAAAGCAATCAATGAAGAGATTGTGAACATCTCTCATCCTTTCTATAGCTCAGCAAACATTGACTTCTTTGTGGAAGAGCCTCCACAGCATGGTGAACTCCGCAACCTGGATGGGGATGAACTCACTTACTTTACGTGGGATGAGGTATGTTGGCTTAATACATATAAAATGCGTATGTGCAAACATTACAGCCACCTGCAAACATTTCCATTACAAGACATTATTGGAATGGCTATAGAGTTGATGCTTTAGGACCCTCTGAAACCAATTCACAGTCCTTCTAACCATTTGAGGTAGTGGGCTTTTGTGTATGCATGTGTGTGTTTGTGCACTGGCCATACTGTCTTTTGTAGATCTTATGACTATAACTGTTTTTCCATTGTCCAGTCTCATCACACTCTTAAAACAGACACTAGGGAGCACGAGCCAGTGTATCTCTTGTGCCGGTCCCAAGTAAATGGTGAGGGTTGGGTCAGGAAGGGCATCCAACATAAAACAGTTCTGCCAAAACAAACAATCGAGTTTATTCAAATGACATCACGTCAGTTTGGTCAAGGCCTGGGTTAACAATGACTGCCACCAGTGCTGTCGACAAACAAGGTGCCAGCATAAAAACTGTGCAACTGTTACTGAAAGACCATGAGGAGGGAAAAGTGCCAGGAGACAGAGGGAGAAGAGGAAAGTCAAGAGTGTATGACTGAGGGTGGCAATTCTAAATGTGGGGACGATGACAGGCAAAGAGAGAGAGCCACCTGACATGATGCTAAGAAGGAAGGTAGATGTGTTATATGTGCAAGAAACCAAGTGGTGATGCTCCACACGTTGGATGTGAGGTAGAGAAGAAAGATACATTGTGATGAAGTAATGGAGAGAATTCCCAGGGAGACGAGACTGGTGACCAGAGCAGACCTGAATCGACATGTTGGTGGAGGAAATTTGGTGTCAAGGAAAGGAACCAAAAAAAGCACAGACAGTGGAAGATTTTGCCAAGAGGATGGAAATAGTTGTAGTCAACAACCATTTTCAAAGGGTGGGGGCACACAGGGTGACCTATAAGAGTGGAGGCTAGCGTATGCAGATAGACTACATTTTGTGTAGAAGAGGAAACCCGAGGGACACTGGAGACTTTAAGGTTTGTGGCACGAGAGAACGTGGCCAGACAGCATCGGATGGTTGTGTGTGGAATAACTGTTGTGGTTGGACAGTGGTGAGCACAGCTAACCAAAAGGTTAGCTTTGCTAACCTCTAATTCACAAAATGGCTTCACTGACGCTAAACAGCTTAAAAAAAATTGCAGAAGCTAATGCTAACGGCTCACAAATCACAAGAAAAACGAAAGAAAGAAACTGAGAGAAACGAAATTTCAATTCTGTGTATGTCTTGTACATATTGCATTTCTGACAATAAAGTTGACTTTGACTTTGACTTTGACTTTGAAAAGCGTCCGTGTCTCGTTCCGAGGTGAGCTTTCAGAAATTAATTCAGTCCATCAGAACCAAAGAGGCCGAGGGGAACTCTGCTGTGCTGAAGCAGAGTGATGCATTCAATGTTTGTCGGACGTCTCCCTCGTGTCATTTACTAAAATGAATGAACTCACTTTAGTGATCCGCTTTTCAGTTAACTACTTTTATAAACTAACTACATAATTGCTGTCATCATCAACAATATTGTTTCGGTAATAAATCTGTTTGTGTTGAAAGCTGTGGGAATTGCGTGAGAGAGTCACATCCCAGTGACAGTGTGAGCGTTGCAAAGCATGCTAAGTAGGAATTATGTGTATAATCCGCTCATTCTCAATCAGTTCATCTGGACAGTTTCTTTTTAGCAGAAACGTTTCACCCTCACTCCAGAGGGCTTCCTCAGTCAGAGTAGTCCAAAGCACACTGAAGTTAACCCACCAAGTAAGCAACTTATGTGGACCAACCAGTTTGCTGTAGCCAAGATGGTTTCTGGGGGCGTGTCCCTCGTCGACTCCTCCCAGGCAGGCAGACATGTCCAAGAATGAGAATGAGCGGATTTGATACCTGGACTATTGAGAATTAACTTTATTGTATGTGTATAATGTTTGTGTTTACAACGTTTCTAAGTGTGAAAATGGGTTTTTCATGTTATAATATTTTTCTGGTTTGGTTTGACATTTTTGTTAAAGTCGCTGTTATTGACTGTAAACAGAAAGATTACAGTTTGAAAGACTGTTTGCAGTAGATATGATGGTATAAGCCTTGTGAGGGTGGTAATATCATTGGATGGTGCTTATCGTTGCTTAGCTCAGCAAAGCATCGCTCCAAGTAAATCACCTTTCTCAAATATGCTTGTAATGCTGAGGTCGTTCTTTAAAATATATCAGATTTAAGTTTACTGGATTTAAATTTAGCGGAAGCTAACTCTGCTAAAGGTCTTCAAAGTTAGTGAAAATGCTAATTTGCTAAACAAAAAGTTAGTTCTTCTGTTATTAGCAGATTAGTGGAACCATGTCCGCCACTGTGGTTGGATCAAATGACTACATGGTGGTAGTTGAGGAAGAAAAAATTTTGTGAGGAGTTCATGAAGGAGCTGTTAAAGGCACTGGGTGGTATAAAAAGATCTTACAGACGAATGGGCTACTAAAGCAATAGTGATTAGAGAGACGGGTAGGAAGGTACTTGGTGTATCATCTGGACAGAGGATACAGAGTACTGTCCATACAATATGGATGTTAATAAGAACAGATGGACAGATGATGAAGAAAACTGGTGGTGGATTAGTGAAGTGCAGAAAATTATCCAGAGAAAGAAGTTAGCCAAGATAAAAATGGGACAATGAGAGGACTGACGAGCGTAGACAGGAATATAAGGAGATGCAATCTTGCAATGTAGAGCAAAGATGGAGGTAGAAATAGCAAAACACCAAAACTTGAGTTGTACAAGAGGCTGGACACTAAATGACAAGAGAAGAACTTGTATCGACTAGTGAGACTGAGAGATCAGGCTGGAAAGGATGTGCAACAGATTAGACTTATTAAAGATAGAAATGGTAATGTTCTAACAAGTGAGGAGAGTGTGGTGAGAAGGAGTACTTCGAGAAGCTAATGAATGAAGAGAATAAAAGAGAAATAAAAATAAAACTGTGGACCAGAAAGAAGGAAATAGTGAGGATATACTGTAGTATGGAACGCTTTGAAGAGGATGATGGGTAAGATATTTGGACTTGATGACATATCAGTGGTGGTATGGAAATGTATACGAGAGATGGCAATGAAAGCTTCTCCTTAGACGAATAACTGAACAACTTAAACATTCTTCCAGCTTCTGTGATATTCAAACTACACTGCTAAAGTAAAAGCTGTTTAACTGTCTCCACTGTCTGCAATGAAGTGCTCACCTTTGAACGTTTGCAACACAAATCTATCCTTTGAGTCTTGGCTCCTATAGTTGCACCTGAATATTTGTTGTGTACACCAAAACTCTGTGTGAAGAATAAATTAAACCAAAGCCCCACAGCATTTAGCTCCAAGTGTGGCGTCCACGACTGTTGTTGATCGTTATTGTCATGTGCATAAGTGACATGAACACAATCACTGTGTCCAGCTGGCAGTACAAGGACCAACAGACTGTAGGTCCTCATGACCTCTCTGCAGTGGAACTACCAGCTGTTATAACCCTCAGAGGTTCTTATTACTCCATAAGCATCAATTATATCACTTTCTATTGGTTTCTTTACTTCTCTTTTTCATTTGTCTCTCAAAAATATGTGTTGTGTTAAAGTTGTCACTTTTCATAATGTGATTAAAAAATATATAAATGCTCAGGGAAGTTATGCATTGTGGTACATATATGTCTCTATTAAATTTGCATAACATAAATTACTTGTTTTCACAAACAAAAAAAAACAAAAAAATCACGAACCACATGCTTTTCTTAGTATATTTTTTTGAAGCCAAAATGTCTCATGAGTTCACTCAATCTAAAAAAAAACTAACAAAACAAAATCTTTGTTTTATTCCATCCTAATGACTCCGGGGAGAGGGAAATCTTTTCTTTCACAACTACATCACGGTTGTTTTGCCACAGCAGGACATCTCTGTGGAACGTTCCTAGTTATTATGAGTTAGCGCTGTTTTGGGTTTGTTGGGCTGCAGCAGACGGCAGCGGGGAGCTACTGCAGCAGTTATCTGGTCTCCCTCCACCTGGTTCGAATGCTCCAGCTTCGGGAAAATATGAAAAAAAATTGAGAACTCACCAGTGGAAAAACAGTGTGCATTGTAAATAGGCTACACAGTTTAACAAAGGTAGTTACATTCACATTTCTCATGGGTCCTACATCTACATTTTAGTCTTCCAGCTCTATTTTGCTGAGCCATCGTGGAAAAACTGACGGTGCCCTCAAACTGCATGAAGCCAAAAAAAGAAACAGCCTGTATATTCTTATAATAATGAGTGGGTGCACACCAACGCCCTGCCCTTTGCTCCTGCATGGGCATACCCGTAACGTCTACTGAAGATTCTAACAGGAAACATGAACAAATATGGTGAACAGAAGCAATTGTGTTATTTAAAAAAAAGGGAAAATGGAGTCTATGCTGAAGATCTCTGTGTTCCATAAATAAACAAGTACAGGGGGTCCCCGACTTACGAGCGCTCTTACTTACGAGGTTCCGGACTTACGAGCTCACTAACGAACAGTAAATTTGTAAAGAACATACAGAAAATACAGCACTTTTATGTGTTTTTAGATGAAAGTGTGTTAGCTAACCGTTTGTGTTTTTAGATGAAAGTGTGTTAGCTAACCGTTTGGAAACAAGTTTCTGAGCATGTTTATGAACTAGTATGAACGTTTGTGATGAAAAACGAGTGTTCGTAGTAGCGCTAGCATAAATTTTCCGACTTACGACCGAAAATCCGGACTTACGAGAACACGTGTTTCGTGTTCCGACGTACGAGATTTCGTCTTACGAGATAGTTGGAGGAGCGGAACTCGCTCGTAAGTCGGGGACCCCCTGTATTCCTATTTTTGGGTGTAACTGGGACCTTGAGTACACAATTTCGTTCCACCTCCTGTACCACATATGATGCAAATGACAATAAAGAACCTTGAACCTTGAAGTTCAAGGTTAGTTTGGATCTTCAGAAGAACCTGTTTAAACAAACAAAAAAGTATAATCTTGACCAAATGGACACTCTTAGGACTGACTGGTCCAAGCAGGGCCAGGCAGAAAGCGATGTGCTGTAGTTTATAAATAACTTCAGTTTAACAAGTTTCACAGAAGTTTGTGTATTGGTTGTTAAGGTACATCCAATGAATCATTTCTACTAGTTTCAATAAAGTCCATCCTGCAGTTTAGGAGGTGTTTTGCTAATAGACAGTTTTGCCACCACCATGACTCATAAAAGATAATTGGTTGTAAAAGATTATTTTCTAAATGCTTCCGTCTCTCTTCTGCTTTAGCACTTCCTGCCTGGTGCACTTCTTGCATGAACATCATAATAGCCTTAGTAACGGAAATTTGACGGCAGTGTAAGCATTAAGAAAATAATGTTTAATGAATTGCTGTGAAAATCTTGATATACTGTATTTATGCATACTGAGGCTTTTTAAAAAACTATTTACAACAAGATATTCCTTGGTCCAAGCCGTTCCACAAAACTCCACTTCAAAAGATTTGAACGGCTCCCCTATTTAAGTGGCTTCCAACCTAAGCACCCTAAAACATTTCTTATGTAGATTATCTCCAAATCACCCCATTTGCAACACTGTAAAGGTTGTCAGAGGTCATTCACAAGAGCATTTGCATTAGAGTGTGGAGGTATACCTGGACCCAAAATGCTAATGTTTTCCATTCAGTGGCTTTGCAATTGTTTACAGCTTCGACCAGACACCGCAGCTGCAGATGGAGCTGAAATCTGCCCACAGAACGGCTCATTATCAGTCAGACTACAGAACATGAAGTGTTAGGTCAACTTATCCAGCTCCATCTACAGCTGAATGGAAATCTACAGTTGGTGTGGTGTCAAAAGTGGGGAAGTCATTTGCAAGCTAATAACATTCTTCATGCAAACCCGCTTGTATTGACTGGACCATATTTGATTTAATGAAGTGAATTAATTAGACTGAATTGAATTTAGGAACTCGTCAAAAAAAAAAAAAAAGTCAGGAAGCCAGTTTGCAATGTGTCACACTCTGCTCTGCTTCTTGTTTCCGTCTTTGTCACTCTGAACAACAGCAGTGCTTAATTAACAAACATTTAGAAAAAAATCATTAGCCTTCTTTTTGTAATAATAAAACGCTAAGATGTTTTATTAAACTAAAAATAAACTTAAAAGCAAGGTGATGAAAAGTATAATTGTAAATTCTCGCCCAAATTACCATAATTTAAAATTCAATACACATATAATATATAATATAATGTAGTATACATATATAATATAATATATAAATATATAATATAATATACATACATATAATATATAATACATAGTTCCCACACACGTGACGAGTATTGCGCAATACCGGGTTTTTCACCACCCATAAAGGCAGAAATGGCAGACAAACAGACTCGAGCTACCACAGCTAAATACATTACTAGCTTCACCAAGGCACAAGAGCAAAATGGCAGTGGTCAGAATTGAATGAGTTTGAGAAAGAAATCATGGCAGACGAAGCGGACAACTTGTCACCAAGAAGTTACTCTGATATCATTAATTATTTAATTACTACGAGGAGCGCACACCGGCTTCATAGCGCAGAGCTTCACAGCTTTAAATCCAAAAAAGATGTGTAAACTGTCTCAATCATATCTAACCAGCTAAATAAAGGTTTAACTAAAATAACACACAGCCAACAAACAGTCCAGGCTCAACACGGACCAGAACCAGCACTTTGAGTGTTACCGTGTTGGAAGTTAGCATGTCGCGTTAGCATCCGGAGCGGAGGGTCCGTCGCACGGAGGCTCGCGGCAAGCTCAGGTAGGTCGGACGGCGTGGATCCGTCGCGGCCGCGGGGGCACGTCCCATGGGGCCGACGCGTCGCCCACACGACTTGGCTCCCGTCCTCCTTCCCCCACTGGGGCGTTCTCCCCGCCGGTCCTCCGGGACCGGCGAGGAGAACGTTGTCCAGGCATGAAGAGGCCATTGTCGCGTTAGCGACATGCTAAGCTAACCACAGCAAGACGGTGCAGCTAAATAATGAAAAAATAAATAAAATAAAACAGCTCTAACACACAGACAGTTGTACTCTAACATTGTTCTGACATTGTTTCACAAAATGATTTATGTAGAATATTTTGTTTACCGGCCAAAAGCACAACGTCTTCTGAGCAGATCCGAGCAGTCAGAGAGCGATGGGGCTGTGAGCTTCTCCGATGAGATAAATCCTTCACGTTTACTTTTTTTGGATTAAGTGAAACCTGCTCGTTGCCCAAACGTCTACCCGACTGGAACACCCACTGACCCAACACGAAGTAACCATTGCAATTAATTAGAAATAAACAAAAAAAACAACGTGAAAAATACACATCCAGTAGTAGACTGCCCTGTGCTGCTCCGCCTCCACACATGAGGGTAAACCCAGAAATTCCACAGATGTGACGTCACATGGGAACTATGTATATAATATATAATGAGTAATGTTTTTCTATGATATAGTGCTTAGTGTATTTTTAGTTGATGTTTTTCTTAGTTCATATCTTAGATCTTATTATTGTTTTTCTTTTACATTTTATTGTTGGATGTAACTGGGACCCTGTGTACATAATCTCGTTTCATCACATGTGGTGCGAATGACAATAAAGAATCTGACTCTGACTCTGAATATACAATACAGTATACAGTACTGGGAAAAAAAAGCAAACTTTTTTTCTCCTATTTTTTACAAGCTGATGTCAAATTTCTAAGACTTTTTCAATGTACACAAGAAATCTTTTTCTTTCAAATATTGTTCACAAATTTGTGTAAATCTGTTAGTGAGCATTTATAATCCCTCCACCTCACAGGTGTTGCATATCAAGATGCTGATAGACAGCATGATTATTGCACAGGTCTAGGCTGACCACAACAAAAGGCCACTCTAACATGTGCACTTTAATATCACAGATGTTGCAAGTTATGAGGAAGTGAGCAATTTACACACATTTATGAACAATATTTGAGAGATAAATGCCTATTGTATACATAGAAGTCTTAAATCTTTGGGTTCAGCTCATGGGAGCAAAAACAAAATGTTGCATTTACATATTTTTGCTCAGTGTATTTGAGGATGGTGGTGTGGTGGTTTTCCCTCTGTTGTTTCACAGCAAGTAGGCTTTTACTCCAACAGCTATTTGAGCCTTTCCCAGTTTCTATGCTCACTTTGTGCATGGGTGGGTTTTCTTTAGGCACTCATATTTACTTCCACACATAATTTTTTTAAATCTATATGAATGTTTTTGTGCAGTGCCGTTGTGACTTGGTGCTTTATAAATAAACTGAATTGAATTGAACTGAATTGAAAACATACACATTAGGAGAATTTCTTGTTCTAAAATGACCTTAGGAGGGAGTGACTGGTTGCATGGATATCATATTTACCTGTTGTGAAAGGCTTCAGCTGTCAATCATACATGACTCCTATTCCAATTTGTCCCGTAATGTTGTTATCTCACATGTTTCTAATAAAGACTTGATGGTGAATCATAACTGTAAGACATTAGACAATTTTTTTCTTGTAGTCTCCCTGAATTCTTAATGTTAGTGACCAAGTGTCCATGTTTTTTATCCATCCATCCATCCATCCATCCATCATCCATCCATCCATCCATCCGTCCATCCATCCATCCGTCCATCCATCCATCCATACATACATACATACATACATACATACATACATACATACATACATACATACATACATACATACATACATACATACATACATACATACATACATACATACATACATACATACATACATACATACATACATACATACATACATACATACATACATACATACATACATACATACATACATACATACATACATACATACATACATACATCATCGTTCAAGTTCAAGTTCACTTTATTAGGTCCCCAAGGGGCAATTCGAATCGTACCCACTTCTTCATTTTCGGGTTGCAGGGGTCACTGGTGCCCATGTCCAACTATCACTGTGTGAGAGGCGCTGAGGTGGGGGGGGCACCCTGGACAGGTCTCCAGTCCATCACAGAGACACATAAAGACAAATGAGACAAAGTCATTCACTCTCTCACCTAGGGACAATTCAGCGTTACCAGTCAGCCTAACATGCATGTTTTTGGTCTGTGGGAGGAAACCAGAGTATCCGGAGAAAACCCACGTATGCAAGGAGAGAACAGGCAACCTACACCCAGAAAGGTCCATGGACAGGATTTGAACCGGCAATCTTCTCACTGAGAGGCATCAGATCTACCAACTGAACCAGATAATATGAAAGTAGCTAAGGTAGTTCCTCTTTTTAAAAATGGTGATAAATGTGTGTTCAACAATTATAGACCTATATCCTTGTTACCACAGTTTTCAAAAATTCTTGAAAAACTATTTGTAAACAGACTAGATCAATTTATAGATAAACAAAATATTCTAAGCAACAGTCAGTATGGGTTTAGAGCAAAAAACTACATCAATGGCTCTCATGGAATTAATGGAACAAATAACTACTGCTGTCGATCAAAAACAATATTGTATCAGTATTTTTGTTGATTTAAAAAAGCATTCGATACTATTGATCACACCATCCTCCTTGAAAAATTGAACAAATATGGTATTAGAGGACCAGCATTACAGTGGGTATCTAGTAGGCATGTAACGGTTGTAGTTGGTGTACCGAACCGAAAAGGTACGGAGGTGGACCGAACCGAACGTGCTGTACCGAAACGGTTATTTTTTCACTCATTGAATGTTAATATGTGCGCCGCGGAACAAAATTTCCTGGGCGCGTTTCAGCACGGAGCTATTATCTCGCAGCACGCGCAGCATTAGCCGTTAGCTTCTCGCTGCGGTTTCCTGTTTGTTAACGTTATGGTTTTCTTGTTAAAAGACGAGCGCACAAAGCTGTGTGTGTGGACGTTTTTTCATGAAGACTGGATCTGCAGCAGCAACACGTCTAACGTGAACGCGCTGGAAACTACGTCATCAGAACGTGAACGAGCTGTTACAAAGTACGCTAACCACACAGCTGCATTTAAACAACTTCTACAAAGTGCGCTAACAACACAGCTGCATTTAAACAACTTCATCAGGTAATTTAGATGGGTCCAGATCAATAACACAAACTGTATGAGTTTTTAAAGCTCTGAATCTAAGTCTGAAAGTTTTTAATGCACAGTTGATCCTTGCTATGAGACATCCATCACGTCAACACTTAAGTCAAAAAGTTCAGCTCTTTATGAAAAAACTAAAACTGATGGTCAACAAGTCCTGGAGCTGATTTAAACCCTGCCCTGATGATGAGTGAGATATTCAACCGTTCAAGAGGTATTGTTATTTTATTATAATTATTATTTATAATTTATTATTATTTAAAATTATAATCTTATTAACTTATTTTTTTACCTCTGTGTTTTATTTCCAGTATTTCCAGTTACAGAGGTAGCTGCTCTCCTTCCACTTCAGGGAAATCCACCAGAGATCACCTGCTGCAGCTAAGAAGTGTGTGATGACTGAATTGAACTCTGGAACTGTTCCAGGACCAGTCCCACCAAGAAGAGGTTGTGAGTAATGAGGACAAATACAGCCACACTGGTGCTACTGGACAAAAACTTTATTAGTTAAGATTGTAAACAGTCTGTTGCTGCTTATTGTTCTGGTTCTGACTGTTATTGTATTCATTAAGATTTTTATTATTTTTAATATAATTTATTTATTGTAGAGTGCTGTTTATTTAAAATATCATCCAAATGGGTCACTTTTATTTATTACTACAATACAATACAAACATATTTTTGGCATATTTTCAAAATAAACATTTTGTAAGTCTTTATTTTGTCTTTTTTTTTTGTACCGAAAATAAACCGAAAATAAACCGAACCGAGCCCTCCTTGTAATTGAACCGAACCGAAATGTGATTTTAGCGTACCGTTACACCCCTAGTATCTAGCTACTTGAAAGATAGGAAACAATTTGTACAAATAAATGATGTAAGATCTGACCTCTGTAATATCACATGTGGAGTTCCCCAAGGCTCTGTACTTGGACCAAAGCTATTTATTTTATATGTGAATGACTTGGTAAATGTGTCAGGACTCCTTAAATGTGTACTTTTTGCTGATGATACCACATTTTTCTGTTTAGGTGAAGATATAGAACAAATGTTGGAATTGATAAAGACAGAATTTGTCAAGATACAAACTTGGTTTAAAATAAATAAATTATCATTAAATCTAGAAAAAACTAATTACATGATATTCAGTAATAAAAAGAAAACTGTTGATGTTCCACTCAAAATTGAGGGTGTTGAGATTTGTAGAGTGAGTGAGGTGAAGTTTTTGGGTGTTATCATTGATGACAAACTGACATGGAAACAACACATAAATTCTGTAAGAATAAAAATAGCTAAATCGATTGCAGTACTGTACAAAGTCAGAGACCTATTGAATGATAAAGCTCTGTATTTGTTGTATAACACAATCATTGTTCCACACTTAATCTATTGTATTGATGTTTGGGGGAATGCGTGTAAAACAATCACAAAGCCTATTTTTGTATTACAGAAAAGAGCTGTAAGAATTATCACTAGAAAACATTACCGTCATCCATCAAGTACATTATTTTATCAACTGAAGTTATTGAAGTTCCATGATTTGGTAGACTATAATATTTTATCAGTTATGTATAGGGCTCAAAATAATGCATTACCTTTAAATATCCAAATGCATTTTGTTAAAAGACAAAGTTGTTATAATCTTAAGGGGACAGAGATGTTTGTAAAACCACAATTCAGAACTAGTTTGAAGGGACGTTCTACCTCAATCCAGGGAATTAGATTATGGAATGGCTTGGAGAATGTAGTTAAAAATGCCAAGTCAATGTTTACATTTAAGAAAATGATCAAAACGAATGTGTTAAAAAATATATATGAAATAGCGTAATGTGTATTGTATTAGTTAGAAAATTAGAAAGAGTTAGTCATTTTGTACTGTTGGTTGAAGATTATTATTGTTTAATCTGATTGTTCAAAAAAAGGGGCAGATATTGGGATGTTAATTTAAACCCCTGTTACCTTAATAAAAACCACACAAGATAAACAAGAGAACAGTGTTAAATCAGACAAAACAACTTTGCAAAGGGGAAAGGCTTTTAATGTCTTTTGAAACTTAGTTTGGTCTCAAATACATTGTCCAGCACAATTCCGAATTGTACTGGACATGACAAGCTATTTAAACAAGAAGCAGGTGGAGTTTGACAAGCTCTGACGTCTTACAGATAAAACAAACAAGTCGTGGTTCTGATCCTACAAGAACATCTAATCCAAACATTGTCAAGGCTAGAAGACTGTCTTTTCTGTATCAAGGAGAAAAGCAAACAACATGTTTGTACTATCAAATATAAGTGTTTAAAGGGAACAGAGAATATTTGATATAAGTGAGCTGGGTTATAATTATTGGGTCAGAGTAATTAGTTTTAGATGATAAATATTGAATATCTCCATCATCCCATCCTCTTTATCATATATAAACTGATCATTATCAATTATGTGAGTGGTATGGAAAACGACCCCGAGGCCTAATTCAAATTAGGGGCAAAAAAACACATACCGACCGTCCTGTTGCCTCTACAGTAACGCCCTGACCATGCAGGATCACCTTTTTAGGATGGTTTGAGAGATTATAAAGTTTTGGAGAACTCTGTTGATTGTCATATTTCATGACTTATTTCAATGTTTGAGAGAAATAAAGATTTGAGGAGAAGTCTGCAATGAGTATGGTCTTATTTCATGGCTTATGTCAAAGTTTTAAAAGGAATAATATATCTAGCAGGGATTAGTCTATTTACCCACAAAAACCAAGTTTTTCCAAAGAAATAGAACTTTTGAGAAGAAACATATATAAAGAACTAATCTATTTGTGTTAAACAAATAAAAGAAATAAGCTATTTAATTTGTTTTAAAAATAAAAAGAACCAATCTAATTTGTCTTAACCAAAAAAGAACCAATCTAATTTGTATTTAACCAAAAAAGAACCAATCTAATTTCTTTTAACCAAATAAAAAAGAACCAATCTAATTTGTTGTGTTAAACAATTAAATAGAACTTATACACTTTCAAAGATGTGGGAAATAATTCTCAAACACACAACAAAGTAGCCCTTTATGGGCACAAAAATAAAATAAGTTTGAAACTTCTTTGATATCAACTATTGCCCAGGAAAGTAAAAACAACCGGTTTGAACTTTTAAAAAATGAAATAGATCAAACATTCTTCTTTACAGCATCCATCTTCTTCTGGTGTGGGGCGAGTTCAGCGTCTGCAAGCAGACGAGTGGGGAGGGAGTGTCCAGATTTCAGAACAAGTTCTTTCTGTTCCTTGGGGATTTGTTTGTGGCATAAATTGTTGGGCACAAGTCCATTTCATCTGGGGGGGGGGGTTTGTGTGTGGAATAAGTCCAGTTTTTCTGCGGGAAAGCTTTTGCTTACGAGATCAGTCCAGTTCTGCTTGGGGGAAAGCTTTTGTCTATGGAAAAAGTTCATTTCATTCTGGGGGAGAGCTTTTGTTCAAGTCATTTTTTTATCTGTGAGTTTCTGTGTGGGTCTTTTTCTTCTTGGGGAGAGCTTTTTGTGCGCCCTGTGGGCGGAGGGCATCAGGCAGTTTGATGGGCATCATTCACGTCTTCAGACAACGGTTTCATGTAATCTTGTCTTGTCCAGCTGCCTGTTCCTGGGTGTTTAGTCCATTCAGGCATGAATTGCGGGCACAGTAGCAGGTCGCAAACCTGAATTGTGTGTGGCATAAGGTAGTCAAGCCACATGTCCTGGGGAGCTTTGCCCTGACCAGATCCATCTCAAAATCTGGCTCAGCAATTGTTCCAAACTTCTTTTTCAGGGGAGCACCGGTCACTCAGATGTAACAGCTGCTGCTTTTTCTCTCGAGAAGATGACGCGTCCTTTCCACCACCTGTTGGGGTCCCGTTCACCCTCGTTTTCAGCCGTCCCTAGCAGGACCTCGTTTCAAGGCGGGATTCACTGGCATCACTGGCAACTCCTCCTGAAGGAGTTCCGGAAACCTGTAGTCTTTTGAGAGGAGAACTGGACACCAAAAAAAACTTGCAAATTGTTAAGTAAAACTTCAAGGCCCCCCCCCTGGATCTCATGAGCCAATTGGTTTGGGGAAGGCCTAACTGTGGGTAATTCCTTAGTGAGTTAAATCTGTTAACTTAACACTAGGAATACCAGAATATTCAGATGAGTACTACACTTACCAGAGTCTGTCAAATTACAGATTGAGGGATTTGCATTCAATTAGGTTTGTGTGACCCCCTGGGGCTGAAGTCTTTTGTGTGCTCAAAACATCCCCCCAGTAGCAAAAACAAAACATCTCCCCATATTCCAACAACAACATTCCTTCTGCAGGTTGAAAGTGCAGCTTTTTACAACACAGACCAAACTTTTGGAGATGTTGATGACTCTTTGCAAATGTCAACGCTAGAAACTTCAGTTTATTTTATAGATATACGTTTTATACTTTTTATACTACTATGCAAAAACTCAGGACAGTATTACACTTTTATTATTTCATTTTATGCTTATGTTCATTGGGTGTTTGGTGTTTTAGGGGTGTTTGGTGTTTCAGTGTTGGTGTAAATTTTCATACTTTTATACTATTATGAAAAAACTCAGGACAGTGTTACACTTTTTTACTATTTTACTATTTTATGCTTATGTTTATTAAATGTTTTAGTGTTTAGTGTTTAGATGGTTACTGTTGCACCGAGGGACTGAGAGAAACGCAATTTCGGTCCTGTGTATGTCCTGTACATATTGCAGTTCTGACAATAAAGTTGACTTTGACTTTGACTTTGACTGCCTCTAAGCGAGCAGGTCCCCGGTTCAAATCCTGGTCCGGGGGCCTTTCTGGGTGGAGTTTGCATGTTCTCTCCGTGCATGCGTGGGTTTTCTCCGGGTGCTCCGGTTTCCTCCCACAGTCCAAAAACATGCATGTTAGGCTGATTGTTAACTCTAAATTGACCCTAGGTGTGAGTGAGACAGGTCCCTCTTGTAAATGAGTCCCCGTGGCTCAACGAGTCCAGCCTGTATAAATAAAGGTTGAATGAATGAATGAACAAACTGATATGGAGAGAACACTACAGAAACTGTAGAAAAATTACTCGTTACTGTGATGTGTGGATGCTGTACTTGTATTAGCTTGTCATAAATTGTCAAATAATGTTCTAGTGGTGCTGCCGCTTTGGCGCAGGGGATAAGCGGGCGGCACATATGCTTGAGGCTGAGCCTCTCCACAGGCGTCGTGGGTTCACGTCCCAGACCCGACGAGCTTCTTTCTGTGGTGTCTCCCCCCTCTCTACCGTTTCGCCCTCTCCCTCTCCAATAAAGGCCACTAGCGCCCAAAAATTTTAAAAAAAAATAAAAAAAATAATGTTCTAGTGTTGTTATAGTGCTGTTTTGATTAAATGTGTTTAATCTGACATGCCACTCTCTCGCTGTCATTTATATCTGTCTAACCACGCCAAAAATATAAGCTGGAATAGGTAAACAAACACTTTACAGCTATAAAAACATGCTTCAAAAACCAGCTGCAAAACTTAGCTTCCCACAATAAAAACACCTGATTAAAAGTTTCAAAGTATCTGAGAAGTCGGGAAAGAAATTAAACTTCACAAAAATCTTGCTTAGTAATGTTGGACACATAAAGACACTGTTCAAGTAGCAGCTGGCACATGCAGAGAATACAAAGTGACAGTTTTGTGCAAATTAAATAATGTTCCTCCTGAACATTCATTTGTGCAACAAATAAAAATCAGTAATCTCTGTTGTTGTTCTCAGTCGAGCGTGCAGCTCAGCCAGGTTCTTTGGGAGCCCCTCATTGTCAGTCAAATGCCCTCTCATCAACTCCAGGAACATCTTCGCATCCATGTCCACATAAACTGCAAAGAAATATACACATGGCATGGTTAACAACAAATCACATCATAGCAGTAACTCACAAAACTAACCCACAATAATAATTATAAATAAGCTCGATTTTTACTGTCTCACACACACCAACACACAGACACACACAGCTGTGGATGGACAGGATGGTTTGGGTTTTGTTGCGAATTCAAAAGGTTGAAGGAAGCTCTGAAACGAATGTGCAAATTTTATGTAGGTTTATTGTACATATAAGAATAAACCTTACAGCAGACAACAGACCTGACTCCAACACAGTCCACACACACATCTTCGAAGGCGGACCACGGTTTTATACCTCTAGATGACGTCATCGCCTCGTGGGACCAATCCTGGAACCGAACCGCCTTGGAACCGCCCTAGAACTTCCCCTACTCTGTGAGTGATCCGCCTCTCAGCCAACAAGCTATCAGCTTCATATGTCAATCATCCAGTGTTATGTCTGTGTATGTGCAGGCGTGTAACTGTTCCCTAGTGAAAACAAAGCCCGAGAGAAAAACGTTCTGCCTAGTGTCACATTTCACATTATAAGGCAGAATTAAGTGAATACAAATAATGGAACATAATGGGTGTAATGCAATACTGATAGAAATATATTTCAGTTTCAAGTTTTGTATTTTTTTTTTTAAACTAAATAATTGATTCTGTTAAAGCTTCAGTATGTAGCTTTTTTTATGAACATATTTCTTCACTCTGTCACTACCTCCTGACAGACTGATGTTAGCCAGGTAATCTCTGAAAAAAAAAAAAAAATATTGTCCCCTTGCTTCTCCAGGTGGTAAATAAGCATTTCTAAAAAGAAAAGGTGACCCGCCATTTTCCAGCCAATAAAAACAGAGTTTGTAACCAGCCAATAAAAACAGAGCTTGAATTTGAATCAGCCAATAAAAACAGAGCTTGAATTTGAAATTTAACAGACCACAAGGGGGCAGAGCCACATATGGCTCTGAGGGGGAGGGATCAGAATGCTTTGCCTGTTGAAAATATTTCTAAGTGCTGCAGTTCTACAGAAACTGCATACTGAACCTTTAAACTTTTCCCACCCTGACAAGCCAAGATAAATCTTGATAGACATTTTAAAAACAGTTTATGGAGCAAAACATTAGTTTACTAGCTAAAAACACATGTAAAGGTGAACAAAAACAACGAGGTTGCAGCAAAACATTAGTTTACTAGCTAAAAACACATGTAAAGGTGAACAAAAACAACGAGGTTGCAGCAAAACATTAGTTTACTAGCTAAAAACACATGTAAAGGTGAACAAAAACAACGAGGTTGCATGCCCCAAATCATCAACACGACAACAATCACGTTCGATGCTCTTTAGAAAACACAAACAGCTTAGAAACATCCTCTAATTATTAGGCGAGATATCGTATAATAATCACTGTAAAGTACGACATGTGTTACTGAGTTTATTCTAGCCTAAAAAAGTAAGCAGAGTTTTGTTCTCCTTCCTCCAGCCATCGTTTCCTGGATCTGATGAAAGCGCCTTCAGCCTTGTGTTTATATAAGGCATCCAGTTTGTTTTGATGTTCTATTAAATTTAATTTATCTTCCTCCGAAACTTTTTTAAATTAAAAAAAATGTGAATTGCTAGCAATTAAGGATTGTCTTGCTAATGTTATTTGCAATATCCCTGTTAAACAAGAAGTTACTTATTTAGGAATTTTAATCTCTAAAGACCAAAAATTAAGATGCTCCTCTAATTTTACTCCAATTATGCAGAAAACCAAAAATAAATTAAACCAGTGGCTTCAGAGGGACTTATCTCTAAAAGGTAGAGTGTTGATTACCAAAGCTGAAGGATTATCCCGATTGACATATGCTGCTCTCCCCTTATATTTAGACAACAAAATCTGTAAAGATATTGATCGTATGATTTTTAATTTTATATGGAAAAATCGTACACACTATATAAAAAAAACTGTTATTATGAATAATTATGAATCAGGTGGACTTAACTGTCTGGATTTCTCTACTTTAAATAACACATTCAAAATTAAATGGGCTAAACACTTCCTTAAAAATCCAACCTCTATCTGGAACCTTATACCAAATTACGTTTTCTCGTGCTGTGGTGGCTTTAACCTCATTTTAAATTGTAACTACAATGTTGAGAAACTTCCTGTAAAACTTTCATCTTTCCATAAGCAGGTGCTCTTGGCGTGGATGCTCATATATAAACATAACTTCTCACCTCACAAATACCTCATCTGGAACAACAGAGATATTTTATTTAAAAATAAATCACTATATCTTGAAACTTGGGTTCAAAATGGGATCCTACGGGTGGCTCAGCTGGTTAATAAGGAAGGTCAATTAATCAATTACAATGAATTCTGCTCAATATATAATTTTCCAGTTAGTCTCCAGGAATTCTCCATGGTGGTTAATGCTATACCTTTGGGCACCTTAATGTTGTTTAAAAACACAAATTATACTCTGTCTGTTCCACTCACTGTCCCTGATCCAGCCGAGTCATCTGTGGGGAAAATCTGTTTTTCACAGGAGACTGGGAAGAGCAATAAGGGAATACGCAGGTTGTTTCAAGAAATGACTGTTTCTCGTCCATCTTTAACAATTTACTGGAGCCGTTATGTCCCTGATATTCATTGGAAAACAGTTTGGATGATCCCCCATAAATATTTAATTGTAAACAAGGTGAAAGAAGTGTCATTTAAAATTCTCCATAAAATTTACCCTGCTAAGCACTATATGGTTAAATTTAAAAGAGACATAAACACTAGTTGCAGCTTCTGTGAGGGCCATCCAGAAACTGTGACACATCTCTTTTGGCTCTGTCCCTTTGCACATAGGTTCTGGTCTGAGTTTAGTAGGTTTATTAATGATCATATTTTAAATAATTTTTCATTATGCTGGGAAAATGTTTTATTTTGTTTCTATAAATTCCATAGAAAGGATACTAAACGTTTCTTTATTATAAACCTGTTAATCCTCTTTGCTAAATTTTATATTCATAAATGTAAATTTGGTAATAAAACACCTTGTTTCTCTGTTTTTGTTAAAGAAATGGAACTGTATATCAAATCAATAACAGACTCTACAAATGAAAAGGCTCTAAGAACAATTTCTATATGTACATCTTTGCATATTCTTATGTAGTTATCACCCCTGGCTGTTTGTTTGTGTGGTTGTTATATTGTGTTGTATACTTCATTCTCTTGTTTTGATGTATACTTGTTTTGCTTAAATAAAGTTCTAAAAAAAAAAAAAAAACTGTGAATAAGATGCTCCAAACTAAAATATTAAAATCAAAAGTTCAGCAGACCACTAGGGGGGGCTTGTCCACCAAGTCACATGGGACCAGACCACATGTAAATACATTTTAGCTGAGCGGCCACTTTCTAAAGTCACAGTAATTTCATGCAAGGATACATAAAATGTATCAAGTAAAGAGGTTAATGTAATGAAACAAAATGTAGTCTCACGTTCATCTGGCTCGTTCAGGCTGTCACTCCTTTGCTTATTGCAGCTTAAAACATTCAATGGAATGGGGAAATGAGAATTATAAATATATAATTCATCCAACATGACATTTCTCTTTTCGACGTCCTCCTAAAGTACTTGGGCAAAACCTCGTTCAGAACTGGTCCGCCTGGTGGAAGGATAGCTTCTCGAAAATGTTTGGAACAATCTGCCCCCAACGTTCGACAGGCCTCTTCCCTTTCTGTTTTTAATTCACTTTTAAAATCATCTGTTTTCACTGACTTTTAACCCAGTGTGATATGGTTTGTTGTTTTGTGTTTTCCTTGGATGCTTTAAATTAAAAAAATAATAATTTAAATTACTGCCAAATGTTGTTTTTTACATTGTTGATCACTTTGGTAACATCTGCTGTTTTTAAATGTGCTTTATAAATAAATTTGACTTGACTTTTCCTCCCCTGCAGGTTTACTCACCTGAATGAGGGCGAACAATGGAGCTCAAGATTACCAACTCTTAATCGTCCCTCTGCTCCATTTTTTTCAGTTGATGAAGAGACAGAATAAAACAAGAGCCAGTTTCATGGCTGCTAAATCATGTTAGCACCAGCACAAAGCAAGAACAGAGCAAACAGCAAACCCTTCACTCCAGATTTTTCCAATTCCCTTTGTAGCTCCACACGCTCAGGAAAGAATCTGCATATGATGACTGTACCACTTTCTGTGGCATTTCAACAGCCCAGTTTCATGAAACAATAAATATGGTAGAATGACCAAAAAACAAGCATGGCCGCCATGATTAATTGAACAATTTGCTTCTTTTCAGTCTTTAAAATCCTTCAAAAGACTTAACATTTATAATATATTGATAAATCTACAAATACAACACAGTACAAGCAAACAAACAGTTCCAGCCTCGTGAAAGTGTGTTTTTGTAACTCAAGACACAGAAAATGTGTTGCTCTGAGATTATCTCTCTGTTGACAGTAAATTAAAATAATACTTTCCATAAAACGCTTTTTATCTCCTCTGAAAAGTTCTCTCCCCCACCGGTGAAACTCAAGCTGTGGTTCGTTTCCCTCCATCTCTGTGAATGAACTGATCTCAAGTTTGCTGGTTTACATCATGCCCTTCATATATTTCAAACTATATGCTGTCTGTTAGCAAATTGTCTCATAAACCACAGGACCAATTTTAATGAAACTTTCAGAAAGTATTCACGGTTGTACGTCTACAACTTTATCTTTTTGATGAGATCCTTGCACTATTTTTTTTTTTACCATATCAGCATTATTTCTGAGCCATATCTGAATGTCTGAGCAGATTTTGAAAATTTTACGGAGAAATCAGAGCAATGTTGNAATGTACACAGTATATGTATGAGGTAGTAGTTGATGTTGTTATAGAGGCAAAAAGTGGCATATGCAGTAAGGCACATTGGGCATCCCTAAGTAAGACCGTTCAGAGCACACTGTATATGTATCAGCAGTGGTGTAGATATTAGAGTAGTGTAAATGTAAACAGTAGTAATTACATGTAAGCAGTAGTAAAAAAAGTAAACAGTATTAATAAATGTAAACAGAGAATGTAAACAGTATTATGATTATAGGCAGTGATGTAATACAAACATTAGTGCAAGTATGAGAAGTAGTGCAAACTGTATGAGCACATGACCGAGAGTTTAGTGAATAACCCGTTTGATGACACAGAGTCCAGTGTTAAAATCTTTGTGTTTTGTGGTAATGTGTGAGAAAGTTTTAGTGTTAAGGCAGTTCAAATGGGAGGGGGGGCAGAGCAGGCAGAGTGTTTAGCATCCTGACTGCCTGATGAACAGAGCTGTCTCTCAGTCTGCTGGTTCGAGCCTGGAGACTCCTCAGTCTCCTTCCTGATGGCAGCAGTCTGAAGCAGCTGTGTAGTGGGTGTGTGGGATCACCTGCCATGCGGTGGGCTTTCCGAGTGAGGCGTTTGCTGTGTAAGTCCTGCAGTGAGGGCAAGGAGGTGCCCACGATCTTCTCAGCTGCTCTCACAATGCGCTGGAGGCTCTTGCGGCAGGATGCAGTACATGCACCAAACCACACAGTGATGCAGCTGGTCAGGACACTTTCTATGGCACCTCTGTAGAAGGTGCTCATGATGGGGGTTGAAGCTCCAGCCCTTTTCAGCTTGCGGAGAAAGTAGAGACGCTGGTGAGCCTTCTTTGCCAGTGCTGCAGTGTTCCTGCTCCAGGACAGGTCCTTTGAGACGTGCACTCCCAGGAACTTGGTGCTGTCTACTCTCTCCACTGCGGTGCTGTTGATGGTCAGAGGGGCATGCTGGGCATCCCTCTTCCTGAAGTCCACAACAATCTGAGGGTAATATGATATTTGAGGGTAATGTGAAATTCTGAGCTTTGTACAATAATAAAAGAACATTATAGTCAACCAAATCATAAAACTTCAGCAACTTCAATTTGTAAAACAAAACATTTGATGGATGGCAGTAATGTTTTCTTGTAATAATTCTTATGGCTCTCTTCTGTAAAATAAAAATAGGCTTAGTTACAGTTTTGCACGCTGTACCCCAAACATCTTTACAGTAAATTAAGTGCGGGAGTATAATTGTATTATATAACAAATACAGTGCTTTATCATTTAGTAAATCTCTAACTCTATATAGCACTGCAATAGACCTAGATATTTTAGTTTTTACAAAATTCATGTGTTGTTTTAATCCACTCCTTCTCCTTTTTATTTTATTTTATTTATTTATTTATTTGTTTATTTATTTATTTATTTGTTTGTTTATTTATTTCAATACAGATATCTCCTCAGGTGTGGGTGCTGATATCCTGTATCTTTGTGGCCACCAGGAGAAACTCTATGGTTGTGTGGCACGTGTTTCTATTCGTCCAATGTACGTCTGACATACTGGTTGCTTAGTAACGGATCATCCAATCACATTACAGTTTAGTCGGAAGACACGATAAAAGAGACTTGAAAAACACCAGGTACAAACTCTGAAGACTGCAAACCTGTTGTGTTGTTCAGCGCCTGACTGAGCTGCACTGTTGTTGTTTATTTTTATCATAGTTGCAGCAGCCAAGATGACAAATGAATTTTGGACTTGAGTTGCAGTTATTATTTATTGAACGAAGATCTTGTCAACAACAACCTTTAACTCAGCCAGTTTCCAAGTTCGACGGGGGTAAGGTTACCTTATCCCCGTCGAACTTGGAAACTGGTTATTTCACGAGTGAGTATTGCGTTAACTTTAGCACAGCCAGGTTAGCAAACCTAATGAGTGGTAATGAGGTAAGTTTTATTATGTTATTCCTGAATGGCTTCGCATAAGTGTACATATATTTATAGGGCTCCAGTGTAAAATTACGTGACTTTTGACGCCTGATAATTCACCGTAACATTGCTTACAGGTACAACACAGGTTTAGCTAGCCTGGCCCTCGCCTTCCTGCACAGCTCCGCTCAATTCTCATTTCCCTTCACTGCACAGTCTGGGACTTCTCTCATAAACAACGATTTCTCCGGTAGATTTTTGACCGGACCAATCAGAGAACAGAAGGGGCGGAGTTTTGGACCCTAACCCACGCCCCCACCTGTCCCAGCGCGTCAGCGAGCAGCCGCATGTTCTCATTCAAAGCGATGCAGGACTGTTTTATATGTGACACAAATTTATTAATTTCCCCTTCTTAATCCCTTATCTGGAGTTTTCTTTTGTTTTTTGGGCCAAAAGTCAAGTGATCGCTCGCTCCCTCCTCCTTCTCTCCCTCCGCTGAAATGAACAAGGAAATGGCTGAGGTTGTCACGAGAATTAAACTCGGGTTTTACGTTGCTGCCCGAGTCCCATCAGATTTTCTGGTCTTCTGGTGAGCTGGACCAGCGATCCATGGTTTTATTTTATTTTATTAAAACGTTTTAATAACATATAAACACAGAATTTGCAGCGCGGCAGCCGGCAGCGAGAGAAAAGCTGCAGGAGGCGGAGCAGTTGTCAAATTCACCAGAGCACGGGGAGCAGCCATACATGGCTCTGAGGGGAGGGAGCAGAATGCTTTTCCTGTTCAAAATATCCAATGGTTTTGTTCCTCAGCAGAGGCCAACGCCTCCAGCAAGAATCGTTTTAAAATGGAGAAAGTCCAGACCCTAGTATGAAGCGAAGTGAAGGACAAGGGTCTGGTTTTAACCAGGCTAAGGTTTAGCATTAAAGCTAGCCAAACAGCCGTTAACCTGATGCGTCAACGGTTGACGTTACGTCCAGTCAGCGTCACAGAGAATCACTTTAATCGGTTTAACTTGAGATCTCGTTCCGTGTGTCTGCTTTGCCCGATAAGAGCACGGAACAGACTCATGCTCATGGCTCACTGACTTTATCACCAGTTTATGGCAAAGAATTATGTTCAAGTGTACTGATAAACTGAAGCAAAGGGAGTGGCTCCTGGTTCAGCCAGTTTTGACCAGAGCAGGACGATGTGATTAAAAGAAAAAAGAATATAAATAAAAAATATATATATATATATATATATACCCTGAAGCCACAACAGTTTAAATAAATGTTCATGACAAAAACAGGTTAAAACATTGTCAGGCTGTAATGGATTTTCTTTTGTCTTTGTAAATCCTATCCAGAGGATGAGATCATTCCAACCTCTGGTGCACACTGACAGTTAATCCCGTGTGGGTGACCCATCAGCCCAGATTATTGCTGGTCTGCCTCATGGTTTGATGCTCTGTTCCAGGGCTCGGCTTCAGCAGGATCTTCTGATCCCGCTGCCTGACCGCTGATCCACCTTGCTGCTGATAACTCGTGACTTCATGTCCCGATGTTCCTCTGAAATGAACGAGTGGAGGACAACAGAGACATCTATGGGTAATTTTCTTCAATACCATACCATTTTATTTATAGAGCACTTAAAACAGCAACAAGGTCAACCAAGTGCTGTACACAAACAGGCAACACACACAATGATTTATATAAAATAGGCAAAAAAAAATTGTAGATAATAAATATAACGACCAAACGCAGATCAGCTGGTGTTGAAAGCAACAGAATAGTAATGAGTCTTTAAACGGGATTTGAAAACCGAGAGGGAGGGGGCCTGTCTGACAAGCAGAGGTAACTCGTTCCAGAGTCTTGGGCCTGCTACAGAGAAGGTCCAATGGTGGTGCGAGTGTCAGTAGCCGTGCTTTTTTTTGGGGGGATCTGTTTGAGGTGACCCACATTCTTGCTCTCGTTTAGAGGAGGAGCCCCTTAGGAGGAGAAAGAACAATTGATGCAGTGTGCCAACTGTTACTATAATTTCTCTCTTCTGTTCTCAGAAAACGATGAGATCTCAAGGATATCACATGCAACGATGTCCCCTTCGAAGCAGAACAACCTTTCGTCGGTGTACTCCTTGCCCTTAAGTAAAAGCTCCTACAGCTTAATGAATGGCTTTTGCACTGTGGAAAATGTTCCTCAGTGCATTTTTTACATCAATCAGGTATGAAAATAACCCCACGTTCTGTTTTTTATATTTATAGATAGAAACAATATAAAACATGCATTTAATGTCTGACAATAACTGATTCTAAATTCTGACAACAGTACCCGTGTTAAATGTTTTATTTTGCTGTATTAACTTGCATGAGTCGCCTCCATTTCACAGGAGCTCGACTCGTTGGGGCTATCCACGTGCATTGAGGCCAGCTCCCCAGGGGAAGCCGGCATGAATGCAGTGCCAGCTTTGAACGCCACGTACGAACTGCTGCAAATTCACAGATGAACTATGTGCACTTTAGAGGAGCTGGAGAAAGAGCATCTGAAGAATTTAAGCACCTTGAAACACATGCGGATGACTAATTCTGGACTCAAGGCAAGTATGCCAGTGGATCACACAGGAAACTTTAGTCTTTGTTCAGTTTCTTGACCAAAACGAGTGTCCTCCATTTACATTTGGGTTCAAATGCATTTACCTAAAAGCTTATAAAGGTATGACACAAAATAAGAAAACTAGATTTAAAAGCTTTGGATGAATTATAAAAGGCAAACTGACCTAATATAAGAACAACTCAAACAAGTTTTAGTCGGCTGGTCCCTTGAGAAATAATTCTTGTTACTTCATTGTTAGCTTTGTTTTTGTGTTTCCTTTTCAGGACCAGTTGGAACTTTCCATAAGGGAGAAATCAGGTCTGCAAG
Organism: Garcialebias charrua; assembly: GCA_038048925.1. Classification (NCBI taxonomy): domain Eukaryota; kingdom Metazoa; phylum Chordata; class Actinopteri; order Cyprinodontiformes; family Rivulidae; genus Garcialebias; species Garcialebias charrua. The sequence goes on along the minus strand of JBBPBX010002357.1, from coordinate 4,990 downwards.
AGACAGAGAGACAACTGCAACTCAAAATCAAGACTCTGCAAAGTTGCTTAAAAGCTGAAAAAGATGAGGTGAGACTTCTCCCAGTCATGTTCACAGGTCTTTGTGTGAGACAGCAAGAGTCTGACCGACCTGCGTGCTTGAATCAGGTTCAGAAGCTCCAAAATATCATTGCAAGTCGTGCCTCGCAATCTGACACTCTTCACCTCTACTACATTCTTTGCCAACTCCTCCTTCAGGACCACCCCTACTCCATTTCTCTTTCTATCCACACCATGGTAAAACAGTTTGAACCCTGCTCCAATACTGCGAGCCTTGCTGCCCTTCCACTTGGTCTCTTGGACACATAAAACATCTACCTTTCTTCTCTGCATCATGTCAGCCAGCTCTCTACCTTTGCCTGTCATTGTCCCCACATTTAGAGTTGCAACCCTCAGTCCTACATTCTTCACTTTCCTCCTCTCCCTCTGTCTCCTGACACGTTTTCCTCCTCGGCGTCTTCGACTAACAGTAGTACAATTTCCGCCGGCACCCTGTTTGTCAACAGCACCGGTGGCGGACGTTGTTAACCCTAACAATCCACGTGTGCTTTTTAAAACCATCAGCTCTGTTCTTAAGGCCCCACAATCAGCCAGCCCGGAGAGCTCAGCTGAAGTGTGTGAAGACTTCCTGAGCTTTTTTACCAACAAGGTTGCAAACATTAGAGCTCTCATTAGCCCTCCTTCTTGTGACCCCTCCATCTCTGTTACATGCTCTGCTGTTTTCAAGCAGTTTGAGCTCGTCACGCTGCCTTTTTTAAAAGACATCACTGACCATATGAAGTCTGCTGGGTCTCCAAATGATCCCATCCCACCTCGTCTTTTTAAAGAGGTTTTTCACACGGTGGCTCCTTCTGTGTCCCAAATCATAAATGTTAGCTTGGCAAGTGGACAGGTACCTCCAAGTTTTAAACATGCAGTTGTGACTCCACTGATTAAAAAACCCGGTCTCGACTCCACAGACATGTCCAATTTTAGGCCTATTTCAAAACTGCCCTTTGTTTCAAAGATCTTGGAGAAAATTGTGTACAACCAGTTAACTGCTTACTTAAACGACCACAACCTTCTTGAACTGTTCCAATCCGGTTTTAAAACTCGCCACAGTACTGAGTCAGCACTGTTGAAGGTTTGCAATGACATTCTCATAGCCACAGACTCTGGTCACTGTGTAGTTTTAATGCTGTTGGACCTAACTGCTGCCTTCGACACGGTGGACCATCACATCCTCCTGTCTCGCCTGGAGAACTGGGTGGGCATTCAGGGTCCTGCTCTACAGTGGTTTAGATCCTATTTAACAGAGAGAAGCTTTTGTGTGCGTCTAGGTTCTGTGGAGTCCTCTGTAACACCTCTCACATGTGGAGTACCTCAGGGGTCTATACTTGGCCCCCTTCTGTTTTCCCTATATTTACTACCTCTGGGACATATTCTCCGGAAACATGGTATTTCTTTTCATTTTTACGCCGATGACAGCCAAATTTATGTTCCATTGAAACAATACTCCCTGAACCAACTTCTGGATTGTATGGCTGAAATCAGAGCATGGATGTCACACAACTTTTTACATTTTAACGAGAAAAAGACTGAGGTCCTGTTATTTAAGCCCAGTGTGGGTTCCACTGTTCATGCTGATCTGGGTCCTTTAACACAACATCTGACTGAGACAGCAACTAACCTGGGTGTAAGGCTGGACAGTGATTTTAAGCTGGATGCTCAGATTAAATCTGTGGTCAAGTCCAGCTTTTATCACCTGCGACAACTGGCCAAGGTGAAACCATTTCTGTCACAACGTCATTTTGAGATTTTAATCCATGCTTTTATTACAACTCGTCTGGACTATTGCAACTCACTTTACGTTGGTCTGAGCCAGTCATTACTGACTCGACTTCAACTGGTTCAGAATTCTGCTGCTCGCCTTTTAACTGGTACCAGGAAATGTGAACACATCACCCCTGTCTTAAAATCACTACACTGGCTCCCAGTTTGTTTCCGGATTAATTTTAAGGTTCTTTTGTTTGTATTCAAATGTCTTCATGGTCTCGCCCCACAGTATCTGTCCGACCTTCTCCAGCCGTACATTCCCTCACGCTCTCTGAGGTCAGCAGATCAGCTGCTGCTGGTCGTCCCAAAGTCCAACAGGAGGCTGAGAGGTGACCGAGCGTTCTCAGTCGCTGCCCCTAAACTGTGGAACGAGCTGCCTCTGCGTGTCAGACAAACTGACTCACTTCCTGTTTTCAAGTCTGCTCTGAAGACACATTTTTTCTCTTTGGCTTTTAACACAGCTTGAAATGTTGGTTTTACTGTTTTTAAGTTTTTCTTTTATAGTTTTTACTGTTTGCTGTTTGATCTGGTAATTTATTACTTTTATGGTATTTGTTGAGTTTATAGTTGTATGCTTGTCTGTGTTGGTGTACAGCACTTTGGCCAACGGTGTTGTTTTAAAGTGCTTTATAAATAAAGTTGTATTGTATTGTATTGTATTAACCCGGGCCTCGAGCGATCCGGTATGGTTTCACTTTGATGAACTCGCATTATGGTTTTGGCAAGTGTTTTACATCGGATGCCATTCCTGACACAACCCTCACCATTTACCCGGGCTTGGGACCGGCACAAGAGATACACTGGCTTGTGCTCCCTAGTGGCTGGCTTACCTACGAACGTATCATATTTAATAAAAATATGAAATTACTGTATTAAAAAAAAATATATATATTTTTTTTTTGTGTGTGTTTAAATGTTCTTAATTTCATGTGTACAGCACTTTGTTGCAGCTGTGGTTGTTTTAAAGGCTTTATAAATAATAATTATGATAAAAATGATCATTTTTGATCATTTTTGTCATGATTGCACAATCTTGCGCAGCAAGAAGGTCTCCAGTTTAGATGGTCACAAGTTAAAGTAGAACACCGGACGCCATCTTAGGTCCAGTCACGGGGGCCTTTGAAGGTCTCCAGTTTACACGGTCACAAGTTACAGTAGAACACTGGACGCCATTTTAGGTTCAGTCACGGGCCGGCGGCCGGGAGCCGGCCTTTGAAGACTGGTGACCAGGATCGCCTCATATGGATTAATTACTAGCTGGAAACGTCTCTGTGAACTCTGTGGATGTCTCAGGCAGCCGCGGATTTATCGCCGATCGTGTCAGGCCGCCGCGCGAACACCTCCGGCCTGGCTAGCTCCAGAAGCTAACACGGGACGCAGCAGCGGCTTTGACCACCTCAAAGTAAGAAATTATATTTTTATTTAATTTATATTTTTATTACTGTACTGTATTAATTAATTACACTGTGTTAGGTGTGTTAGGATAGGCGAAGTACAGCACTTGGTACCACAAAAAAAAATAAAAAACAGGACATCCCCGAGTGACGAGTGGACAAACGGACCGACCTGCGAACAGATCGAGCTGCGAACGGTTCTTAGGTCCGGAACTCGTACTTAACTCGGGGGTTAGCTGTATATGTACAGGTAAATAATAATATATTATAATTTAACATTATTTATCTGAGGAGCAGACTGCTTTGAATTTAACTCCATCGTACACTCATCTTGAGCAAACATGAAGGCAACAGTGGAAAGGAAAAACTCCATGAGGAAGAAACCTTTAGCAGAACCAGACTCGGAACAAGCGACCATCTGCTTCGACCGGCTGGGTTTGAGAGGAACAGATACACAATTGCAGGTCCAGAATCACATGTTAAAATAGAAATAATATCAAATGAAAATTATTTAATTTTAACACTTCATTTATTGAGGTCAATTTGTCCTCTAGTAGTCTAAGCCTATGGCAGCATAACAAGCCAACCCTTACTACAGTATAGGATTTATCAAAAAGGAAAGTCTTAATCCCAGTCTTAAAACTGGACAATGTGTCGGCCTCATGGACAGAAACTGGAAGTTGGTTCCACAAGAGAGGAGCCTGATAACTGGAAGATCTTCCTCCCATTCTGCTCTTGGAAACTCTAGGAACCACGAGATAACCCGCAGTCTGAGAGCAAAGTGCTCTGTTTGGAAAATATTGAACAATACGATCTGTAATATAAGATGGAGCTAGGTTGTTGAGGGCTTTGTAGGTCAGAAGTAAGATTTTGAATTATATTCTGAATTTGACAGGGAGCCATTGGAGAGAAGCTAATATGTTTCTTACATATTGAGCTAAGTTTATATAAACATGTTTTTTTTTTTTTACTTTAGGTGGAGTCAGACGGAGATGAGAAGACAGGGGACTCTAGCAGGGAAACTCTGGACCAGTCTTCTTGTGAGCCTGCAAGGGAGCAGCTCATCAATAGCATCCGTCAGGAGTGGAGGAAACTGAAGAACCTTGTGGAGAAATTAGATAACCAAGGTTCACGCTGATGCTCAGTCTCACTGCAAACAGATTCACTTAAATATGTTTTAAACTTTATTTTGGCAAAACAAAAACAAAGACCTCTGTTTTTTGTTTGCTCAGCCTCTCAAGCTCAGAATCAGATGGAGTGCAGCAAAGGGATGATACCTTTAGAAACTCATGAAGACGAGATGGAGAGGATGAGGAGTGAAGTCCAGCAGTGCAAAGACTTCATTCATGCACAGCAGCTGCTCCTCCAGGTCAGAATCTGCTGCTTTTTATAAAATGATTTCAGTTTAAAGGGATTGTGACATGATGTTGGAAATTTGCATATTTGTCACAACATATATATCTTATATCATTCATCTCTGTTCGTTTTATCAAAATAAATTATAAATATATTAAAATTTCATTCCAAGTTATGGTAGTTATTTCTTTGGGACACGCCCCTAAAATTCTGCGCACTTCCGCAAAACTGTCATTTGACGTACCCGTGGGGAGCCGCTGCTTTGGAAGGTCAATATAAGCAGTAGAAGTTTTAATCTTGCTCAAATCATTTTATTGTATACTCTATTAATGGAAAACTTATTAACTTTTACGATTCAGCTTTGAAAAAACGTGCAGGGAGCTTCGT
>JBBPBX010002356.1:79044-91421 GCA_038048925.1 Garcialebias charrua | reverse complement strand
TCGTTGAGTCACAGGGACTCATTTACAAGAGGGACCTGTCTCACTCACACCAAACTTATTTATTACTATACATTTATCTATTTATTAAAAATATACAGTATATACAGTATTTTTATTTTTTTATTGTTTTTTATTTATAAATAGATAAATGTACAGTACTGTACAGTCACCAAGCACTTAGCCTATCCTAACACAGTTTTTAAAGATGAAGGAGTCAGTTGAATTGTCTCCCTCCTCCCTGCAGGCTCCATAGGGAGCTTGCTCCCTTTATGTGAAAGGGAGACAATTCAACTTATTCCTTCATCTTTAAAAACTGTGTTAGGATAGGCTAAGTGCTTGGTGACTGTCCAGTACTGTACATGTATTCATTTATAAAAAAAAAATAAAAAAAAAAAGTTAAAAAAAAAAATATATATTTTTTTTAATGAGATGCATGCTCGTAAGTCCGGGACCTCGTAAGTAAGAGCGCTCGTAAGTCGGGGACTACCTGTAGTTCAGTTCATTTCTGCTGTACCCACCCATCCTGGAGTGTGTATGTTGCTCTATCCTATCTAAGAGGGGACCTGTGTGGTTCTTCACCAGCCAACAGTGGACCCCTGTCTTTCTGTACAGACAAAGTGGGGACCTTTATTTTCTGTAATAGGTCTGACATGGGCTGGAACTAAAAAATATACACACATTTTTAGGTGTGTATATTTATCCTGTCTGTCTGTCCATCCCTACTTCATTAAGAAGTTCAGAAGTAAAGATATTTGATAAAAGGTCATGTTCTTCTTTAACTGGAGTGTGTATGTCGCTCCATACTATCCAAGAGGGCACTTGGGTCATTTTGTACAAACCAAGTGGGGACCTTTTATTTTCCAATAGATTTGACATAGGCTGCTGTAAAATTTTCTTTAAAAAATGTGCTCTGTAAATAACTTTTTTACTCTTTATTCTGACCACTTTGTGTTGCATATCCCTTCACTATTGGAATGTCAGTTAATATACTATTTAACCTTTCCATGCTGAGGAAACATGTCTGACCAATGTTAGGATCTGTAGTTTATATCAACTGAAATAGTTCATCTCAAGTTGTTTTGATTCAGCTTACATATTGTTTTGTCTTAAAAATAATTCAGTTAATTTCTTTTTTATCCACCCATCCTGGAGTGTGTATGTTGCTCCATCCTATCTTAGTGGGGACCTGTGTTTTTCTTCACCAGCCAACAGTGGACCTCTGTCGTTCTATACAGACCAAGTGGGGACCTTTACTTTGAAATGCAAATCAAGATGACTGCTATGCAACTTACCACCTTAAGATACAAAATCCATATTAAAAATATATATTTGTTGTTTATACTGCAGACCTTGTTATTAATTCATGCCATCATTAAATGATATTCAGAATATTACTCCTTTTCAAATACGGCCATAATTTCACTATTTGGGTGATAATTGTATTGAAAAGAATTAATTAGATAATATCAGTCAAGTTAAATCATCAATTTCTTAAAAGAGTTAAAGTAATTCATTGTAGTAGAGACAGTTCTATTGCAGTATGTAAATGTCCCCTTTTTGTAAGGTAAACGTCGCTCAGAGATCCAGGTCCCCTCTTGGTAATTTCTTTAAAAATTATTAAAAGTCAAATTTTCAGTTATATTGTGGTAATAGAGGTTTAAAGTAAAAAAAAAACATTTTTTTTTTTTTTTTAAACAAAATAGAAACAGAAGTTCCCTTTTGGCAGGAGCAACTCATAGTCCCCTGTTGGTATGGTACGCGTGTATGTGTGTATGTGCGTACATAAAAAATTGTACACTAGTGTACAACAAAGCAGCATTTCACCTAGATTTTCTTTAATGCCACACATTTAAAGCATGTTTCTTACCAAGTTTGTGTAAATTCAACTGTTTTAAAGACACTTTAATGAACTTTAACACAGAGTATTAGGTCGGCACGATTTGTGTTTATAAATAAATAAAAAAACATCACCACTAGACTTATTTACTGGTGTTCAACACTCATCTAAATATTTCTCACAAAGCTTCAGGATAATAAGGTGTGGGGTTTTAAAGACATTTCAACTAGGGATGGGGCCGATCCAGTATCGGTATCGGCATCCGATACCAGCATAAGTTACGTATCACAGTGTTTTTCAACCAGTGTGCCGCGGAACAGCAGTGTGCCGCGAGAGATCGTCTGGTGTGCCGTGAAAAATTAGTAAATTATGAAATTTTTATTAACTGGTGTAATTTCCTTACCGCGCGATAGGTGGCAGTATAGAGCATAGCGTCGCACATTAAAACAAGAGAAGTAGCGGTGCATGAACGTGACGTGAGCAGTGAGCAAAACAAACCAACAGCGAGGATCTTCTCAAACAAACAGCGATGGAAAACTTTTTCAAAAGAAAAAATACTAAATCCGGTCTGGTCCCTGGACAAAATACGGACCCAGATGAAGGCCCAAGTGGAAATCAGAAGAAGGCAGAAACTGTGAACGTGAGACTGTACAGTAAGGCTTACATCTCTTTTGGATTTACTTTTAGCTATTTTGACATTGCTCCCATTTTCCACAACATATCTGTGCAAAGTGAGCTTCTCCAGCCTAACTGCCATGAAAACTAAAAGCAGAGAGAGACTGAGAGCTGTTGAGGAAGAGCTTTGTGTGTGTGTTTTCTTCAATTCGTGCCAGAATATCAGCTTTGTGTTCATCCAAACAGGCACAGGTTTCACACTAAGTGAGTAAAATGTAGAGAGAATGGTAGCACTGTTCAGGTGTATTTGAAGGCATGTTAAGTGCAATTTCATCCTCTTTAATTTTAAGACCACATTGGTGTGGCACTGTTCAGGTATATTTGAAGGCATGTTAAGTGCAATTTCATGTTAAGTGCACTTTGAAATAAGAAATATAGAACATGATAAAAATACATTTTTGTGTTAATTTCATTCCTATTCAAGACACTTTGATAAGAATGACTATATATTTAATGTAAATGGTAAATGGAGCTTATTTATATAGCGCTTTCCAGCCCCCTGTGAGGAGCCCCAAAGCGCTTTACAATACCAGCCATCCACCCATTCATTCAGACATTCATACACCGGTAGTGGTAATGTAGGCGGATACAGTGTATCTATGTTTACAATTTTGGTTGGTGGTGTACCTCGGGATTTTTTCAATGAAAACACTGTGCCTTGGCTCAAAAAAGGTTGAAAAACACTGACGTATCAGATTTTCCGAACCAACCTACCGATACTTCCGATCCTTGAAGTACGTCAGAGAGCACGTATATTGCACCATTCTTGGGACTTGTGTCTTAACATTGTGTGAGTTAAACCCAAAGTAGACACTCTGAGCCTCATAACAGGTAATGCCCAAACTTTCATAGCAAACAAGAGGCAGGTCTATATCACAGATGTCCTTCTGACTCATGGTGCAGCCCAGAACACTAAAATACTGCTAAACATTATGGGAAATCAACACAGTCCAATTCCGGTTTTTTAGTTTTGGTTTTGATTGTGGCACTATGAGTTGTAATTCTTGTTGGTTTTGATCAACAGATACAGATTTAAACTATAATTGAACACTAATATACCACTAAACATTATGGGAAATCAACACAGACCACTCCCCGTTTTTTAGTTTCGTTTTTGATTGTGGCACTATGAGTTGTAATTTGTTTTGATCAACAGATACAGATTTAAACTATACATTGAATTTATAAATGTAAATTCAATGTATAGTTTAAATCTGTATCTGTTGATCAAAACCAACAAGCGGGTTACGCTTTATTATTTTTAAATAAACAAGCCACTCTTCAGTGCTGCTGTGATTAGAGCCTGCTGTCTCTCTTGCACTTGCAACGGACTCACTCAGGTGTCACTGAAGCTCTCCCGCCCCTACCTTCCCTCTCTGAGGCTGTGTCTGTCACAGACCTGAAAGAAGCTGACAGCCCACCCATGTGAAAACTTCCAGCAAATAGAATGAACGGTTAGTGCTTCACTTGTGTGTCTGCCCTGTGGACTCACATTCCTGACGTTTATATGTTTGCATGCAGTTCGTGCATCTCTGGGTCAGAAAAGAGCGAGCAAACCGAGCCAAGGCCCTGCTCCTTTTGCACCTCGAACAGAACTGTCCGAGACAAGCAAAAATCAAAACCTCTAAGCTCTGAAGAGACAGAGAAAATAAGTAGTTTGTTAGAAATTTTGAATAATACAAACAAGGATGACCAACCTGGAACAATGAGTAGCACTATCATTGACAATAACTCAGAGCACACAACTAACAACATTGCCACAGACGCTGACAGTCAACAAGACGCTGACAGTCTACAAGACGCTGACAGTCAAAAATACATTGTTGTTACAAACTCCGAGAGCCCCTTATCAAACAAAAGGGGGGGGAACTCACACACCAACAACAGTGACCCGTCGCAAACTGAACAATCAGACACAACTGCGACTCTGCTGACAGTTGAGACACACCAACATTACACAAAAAGAGGTAAACGTAAAAAGAAATGTTGGCCAAACCCTAAAAGGTTCCTGTGTACAGTCTTCTATCAGCTGCGCAAACAGCTAAAACTAGTCCATGGCCTCCTAACTCGTGCTCATGGACCGACATCCTCACCTGTGTGGTCCCCCATGACCACTGGGGGGTGATGTTAGTTCATGCCCAGGACAAAGACAAAGATCTTACAAACTCACAGACCTCATGGGAAAAAACGGTCGTCCAAGCAGAAGATAGTAAATGAACTAAATAGGTATAAACTAAATTAGTTGTTAAAAGAAACAGCTCCACTTAGAACTTAGAAACACTAAGTTTAAAACCCACAACAAAAATGTAACCTTAACAACCGTTCAAATCCACAGGATTTAACTTGACATCAGTTAAAAAAGCTAAGACCTATCTTTTTGTGCGTTACATGTTGGAATCTGACGACCAGAGTGAGTTGCAGCAGTGAAATGTTGTTTTCTGTCATGGTCAGTGGCTCCGCTGACCCCCTCTCATTAGCCTTGTCTCACTCACTTCCTTCTGTCATGTTTTGCCCCTTCTGTCCACAGTCATGTCTTTAGTTTTCTTTATTCAACCTTGTAATGCCTGTCACACCTCCTCAGTTCTGCACCATGCCTCCTCAGCTCAGTCCACAATCAGTCCTCATCCAGTTCACCTGTACACCTCCCCATGGTCTCTGCTATTGCTTTCAGCCCTGATTCCACTCTCCTGTTCACCCGCTCCACTGACCCCTCTTCTGCTCACTCCCTCTGCACTTCATGTCATTGTTTGTTTTTCCCTACTGTGTTTTGCTCATTCATCCATCTGTCATTGCTTACAGCCACTCCTGTCAGTCAACGGTTCACCACACCCCCTTTGCCTCAGCTCAGCATTCATCCTTTCATTGCTTGCACCTGTTCAGCTCTGCATTTAAACTCCTGCCATCCACCTCCAATCAGTCCAGTCATTGTTTTTGGTTTCAGCTCTGTTATCACATACAACATGGTCCTCCTCTGTTCCTGTTTGTGCTCAAACCTGTACCAGTCCTTTTGCTTGCCTGATTATAGTCTGTAAGTTTTTGCTGCCTCGCAAGCTTTTTGTTTTTTGTTGTTTAAAAATAAATTAGTTTTTATTCAAAAACTCCTGCCTCAATCATCCTACCTGTATTATGGGTTCAAAACCCCAGGAACGTTACAGTTTTCTAGTTGCTTAATCATTACTTTTGTTGTTGTTGAAATATTGTACTGGTTCTGAACACTCCCAGCCAAAAGAGGTTTTGTATTAACACTAGTTAAAGACTAATATGGAATTTAACCATGCCAACATGCATTTAATTTGTTAAACCTCAATCTTTGAAGAGTCATTGTAGATTAATGCAATTTTAGGTACTATAATCTACACTGATCTCACAACTTTCCAAGTAGAATACTCGAACAATTCTATTCGGGGGTTACCTAATTTAAAAAAAAAAAAACGAGTCTTGTCATAGACTCCAAAATTTAAAAGGTAAAACCAAAAACCCAAGTTGTTCGTCTAACGGACAACAGACAATCAAACCAAACTATATTTTCTTTTCTATATTACCATAGATCTAACTTAATCTAAGTTATGAATGGAGGAATAGTTTTGAAGAAGAGGCCTTCGTTACAGAAACCCTCTTGACCCTTCTATAGGTATAGATCCCTATATTTAACTTTTACAACATGAACCACCCCTTAATTGATAGCTGTAGCTGATCCAAATCATAATAGCCTACACACCAGGTGCATATAGGTGAGGCCTAATGTAAAATCCCAATCATAAACCCACCTAAAACCACATAAATGCATAACACATAGAACCAGAATGGCACCGACTGGAAACCATCCAGCCAACAACCTTTGATGTGGGGACCTACAACTCCAACATTGGTCTCCAACCCTCATCCAATGGTTGCCTCTTCTACATCAATCAAGGGTTCTCCTCTACATGTTGATGCAATCAACAACTCCAATCATTGTAGAATAACCGCTGTGGATTATAAACTTTGTTACAATGGATTACAGACTCAGTTTTCCAAGGGATTAACAGTTTTGTCGCAATGGAATTACCTACAGACAATATGGGGAAAAAAATATTTTATTTTTTCACTTGCTGGATTACATCCAGATCAGAGACATTTGGAGGTGTCCTTTCATGTTGGAACTCATCCCCATGGACAGGCGATGACTTCTAAAAAGGGGGACTGTAGTGGAACACCTCATTTCTCTGAAACTGTCCGTGAGACAAATTTTCTTGGAAAACCTTCAAGAAAGAGTGAACACTGTTTATTCCATTAATTTGAATCAAAGACACAATTAAATCAACAAGAGACTTTTTTATTTGTTCTAATTCAAATATATCAAAAGAATAACCTTGTGTTATTTGCATGATCATTGTTATTGTTCAATATTTTGATAATCAAAGACTTTGTCTAAGCCAATGATATGTCAAATTGAACTTTCAGTATTTGTTTAGAAGTTTAAGACAGTTAATCAGTTTTAATCATAAACCTGGCACCTACACTCTCTTCACTTCTAAACACTTTCTAAACAAACTTATCTCTCCTTGATTTATAATAAACTCTCTGACCTCGGCTAAACCACTCCTACTTCCTGGTTGAAAAACCATTAGGAAGGAGTGAATGCTCTGAGGTCAAGCCCTCTTTAAAAAGCTTTCACTTCCGTGAATTTTTCAGTTCTGCTGGGAAGTTGAGATGAAATGAAACTTTCTCCTTTGCTGTTGGACGTTTGGTCAGGTGCCAAATACCTCGTCATTCAGCTAAGGATTTATGGCACGTTGCTGTAAATCTGATTCGAGCTTAAAATTCCAAGTTCTTAATAAAAAATTGCTTTTGAGGAATATTTTATCTTGAAAACAGAACCTGAACTACTTGCCACTACCTCGTCCGACTTGACGTAGACGCTGGGATCCTATGAGAGAACACGCTGGAGACTTGCTTGAATGTAGCTGGACCGACGATCTAGTGTATGTTAAATGCTGGCCCCTCTTTCCAGAGTTGAGACTGACGGCTTCTCAAGGTAAAGAGCTGTTCGATGTTACCCTAGTGGATCGGCGTTTAACGGATATCGCCCGGAGAGTGTGCTATGTTCTGGTTGAAACTTATTTCAAGATAAATCCTCTCCCCTATTTTCCTCCTTTCCTTAAACCTCTCTTGCTAGTAAAATCAGTTAAAAAGTGCCTTCAGATATGTTATTTACCATCTCATTACTTTACTCTGTTGTCTCCAATTTTAGTCTGCTGATGTTTAATTTATAGGAAAATTGATCAGAACCAATCCAGTGTTCATGTTATGAATTAATTTTAATGATTTGTTATTAAATTACATCATTTCCTGATGGGTCAACTATAATTAACGTTTCATGGTCACTTACATATCATCATCTGTTCACACAATTTATTGTTTAACCCGAAAAAGAAGATAATCCGTGAATAATTAATTATAAGGTTGTGTCAGGATAACACTTGCTCATAATCTTACATCTAGTGGACTCTGTCTACTTACATCTGGTGGAATGTACGGTTCTGGACTGCAGGCTGTACCTGTCCCACTACAAGACCATGGCCTCGGATTTGGAGGAACTGATCCTCATCCCGGCCACATCACTCTCGGCTGCAAACCGCTCCAGCAAAAGCTGTAGATCACGACCTGATGAAGCCAATAGGACCATATCATCTGCAAAAAACTGAGAAGTGATTCTAAGGCCACCAAAACGGATCCCCTCAACACCTTGGCTGCGCCGAGAAATTCTGTCTATAAAAGTTATGAACAGAATCGGTGACAAAGGGCAACCTTGGCGGAGTCCAACTCTCACTGGAAAAGAGCCTGACACTGCTAGCACTACATACCAAGCTCTGACACTGGTCGTACAGGGACCTAACAGCCCATATCAATGGGCCTGGTACCCCATACTCCCATAGGGTACCCCGTGGGACATGGTCGAATGCCTTCTCCAAGTCCACAAAGCACATCTAAACTGGTTGGGCAAACTCCCACACACCCTCTAGGACTCTGCTGAAGGTGTAGAGCTGGTCCAGTTTTCCACGACCAGGACAAAAACCACATTGCTCCTCCTGATTCCGAGGTTCAACTATCAGATGGACTGTCCTCTCCAGAACCCCTGAATAGACCTTACCAGAGAGGCTTAAGAGTGTGATCACCATATAGTTGGAACACACTCTACGGCCCCCATTTTTTGAATAGCGGAACCACCACCCCAGTCTGCCAATCCAAGGGAACTACCCCCGATGTCCATGCAATAATGCAGAGTCGCGTAAGCCAACAAAACCCCACAATATCCAGAGCTCTAAGGAACTCTGTGCGAATCTCATTCACCCCTGGGGCCCTGTCACCGAGGAGCTTTTTAACCACCTCGCTGACCTCAGCACCAGAGATTGGAAAGCCCAACCCAAAGTCCCTAGGCTTTGCTTCCTCAATGGAAGACGTGCCAGTGGGATCGAGGAGGTCTTCGAAGTTTCTGCCCACCGACTCACAACATCCCGAGTTGAGGTCAGTAGCACGCCACCCCCACTATAAATGGTTTTGGTGGTGTACCTCTTTCCCCCCCGAGACGCCGGATGGTGGACCAGAATCGCCTTGAAGCTCCATGGAAGTCTTTTTTTCATGGCCTCTTCGAACTCCTCTCACGCCCGAGTTTTTGCCTCAGCAACCACCCGGCTACATGCCGTTTGGACCGCTGGTACCTATCAGCTGCTTACGGGGTCTCACAGGCCAAAAGGGTCCAATAGGACTCCTTCTTCAGCCTAACAGCATGCCTCACGCCGGTGTCCACCACCGGGTTTGAGGGTTGTCGTCACGACAGGCACCAACAACCTTGCGGCCATAGCTCCAATAAGCTGCCTCGGCAATAGAGGTACGGAACATGGCCCACTCTGACTCAATGTCCCCCCCTCCCTCGGAACGTGTTCAAAGCTCTCCCGGAGGTGGGAGTTAAACTCTGTCTTATGGGAGACTCTGCCAGATGTTCCCAGCAGACCCTCACTATAAGTTTGGGTCTGCCAGGTCTGACCGATATCCTCCACCACCATCGGAGCTAACTCACCATTAGGTAGTGGTCAGTTGACAGCTCTGCCCTCTCTTCACCCGAGTGTCCAAGACATGCAGCCGCAGATCAGATGAGATGACAACAAAGTCGATCATCAAACTGCGACCTAGGGTGTCCTAGTGCCAAGAGCACATATGGACACCTTTATGCTTGAACATGGTGTTTGTTATGGACAATTCATGACGAGCACAGAAGTCCAATAACAGAACGCCCTCTGGTTCAGATCAGGGGGGGCTGTTCCTCCCATCCACACCCCTCCAGGTCTCACTTTCATTGCCCACGTGAGCGTTGAAGTCCCCCCGTAGAACAAGGGAGTCCCTAGGAGGCGCATTCTCCAATACCCCCTCCAAGGACTCCAAAAAGGGTAGGTAATCTGAGCAGCCTTTCGGTGCATAGGTACAAACAACAGTCAGAGCCCGTCTCCCCACACCTAGGTGGAGGGAGGCTACCCTCTCATTCACCGGGGTGAACCCCAACGTACAGGCACCAAGATAGGGGCAACAAGTATGCCCACTCCTGCTCCGCGCCTCTCACCAGGGCCATCTCCAGAGTGGGAGAGTGTCCAACCCCTCTCAAGGAAACATGTTCCAGAGCCAGAGCCATGCGTTGAGGTGAGTCTGACTATTTCTAGCCGGAACCTCTCAACCTCACACACTAGCTCAGTCTCCTTCCATAGAGAGAGGTGACATTCCACGTCCCAATAGCCAGCTTCTATAGCCGAGGATCAGACTGCCAGGGTCCCTACCCTCAGCCACCACCCATCCCACATTGCACCCAACCCTTATGGCCCCTCCCACAGGTGGTAAGCCCATGGGAAGGGGAACCACGTCTCCTCTTCGGGCTGTGCCCGGCCAGGCTCCATGGGTAAAAGCCCGGCCACCAAGCACTCGCCAGCATGCCCCACCTCCAGGTCTGGCTCCAGAGTGGGGCCCCGGTGACCCACGTCCGGGTGAGGGAACATTTAATCCATTTGTTTTACTCATCATAAGGGGTCTTTACAAGTTTGGCCCAAATCCGACCTTCCAGACAGGAGTTATTGTGACTTCCTGTTTTGTGGCGAATGTTTGACGAGCACTTCCTTTATACCTTTCAACATGTCATGTGTGGTATTCAACAGTTAGTGAATACAGGGTCAGTCTTGTATCTTACACAGGGCGAAGCTGGAAGAGTCACCCAATAATGGACAGTTTCTTCTCTGAATGGGTGGGGCTTAAGTGATGTCATGAATCAATATACTGTACCAATGTGTCTAGAAGTGCTCACTGATCAAGCACAAAAAAATCAGGTGCATATCAGATGATGTTTCACTGAGCTATAACTGTTAAAATAATGTAGGGGGAGCACTGGAGTCAAATGTTAAAAAAAAACAAAAAACAATGTGTCTAGAAGTGCTCACTGATTACGCACATATCAGATGATTTGTTCCTGATATATTCATTCATTAATTCATTCATTCAACCTTTATTTATACAGGCTAGCCTCGTTGAGTCACGGGGACTCATTTACAAGAGGGACCTGTCTCACTCACACCAAACAACCATCCACACTCACACCTAGGGTCAATTTAGAGTCACCAATCAGCCTAACAAGCATGTTTTTTGGTCTGTGGGAGGAAACCGGAGTACCCGGAGGAAACCCACGCATGCACGGGGAGAACATGCAAACTCCACCCAGAAAGGCCCCGGACCGGGATTTGAACCGGCAACCTTCTCGCTGAGAGGCAGCAGCTCTACCAGTTGTGCCACCGTGCTGCCCATATATAACTGTTGAAATAATCTAGGAGGTGCACTGGAGTCAAATGTTAAGTAACATTACCAGTGTGTATACAATAATCACCGTGACTTTATTTATTTGTTTTCCAGAGGGAGTTGCAGCAAATTGCTCATTTGTGGAACTGCCACAGAATTCGTGCTACCAGGAATGATGTTTCCCCAAGTGGACGACCATTGATTCTGTACAGCTTTCCCCACCTGTTGGGCACTGAAAACTACCTCAAGACAGTATCTCATCAACAAATACAAGCTTGTAGAGAGGAATGCCTACCGAGAGGCCCACATCCATGTGATGAAACTGTTTTTGACATTTGTTGCCTGGCAATGTCAGAAAACTATCTACACCCACCTAATACCCCAGAAGAAGCAATTGAGCTTTACCTGTTTTTACGAGCCTACATCAGAACTCAGCTGTAAGGAGTAGGCTATTGCTGCTGTAACACGGGTATTTTGTGGAAGAGTAGCCTATCTACAGAACTTATAAGGCTATGGCATACTTTATGTTTGTCATATTGATGCCTTTTTGTCTATTTTGGAATGTTTCAAATAAACATTCCTTAGTGCACACAGAATATTTGACTCTAGGCTACACGTCTTGCCAAGCAGATATGAAAAACGGTAATAACTCACAAATTTTAACACATTTTTGTGTTTTACAGAGTACTCATTATGTTTACAAAATACAGTATATATTCTGTTTTGTACAAAGGTTTTTTTTTTTCAATTAATTCATTCATTCATTCATTCAACCTTTCCATTCAACCATTCATTCATTCATCCAACCAATTATATTTATATAATTAATGGTTCTGTAATCAATGTGTTCAAATGGTGAATGACAGGTTAGCATTTGTATTGCATCTGTTCCATAATTTGTGCTGAAAGTAGTCAAATGGTAAATATGCTGTTATCATTTTCATGTACAGCATCCTGAAGGCTGCTACATTTCAACACAATGGTGTGCTTTTATGTCTGTGTGTGCACAATTTCTTTTTAAAATCAGGTCCTTCTGTGAGTTATTTAGGTGCAC
>JBBPBX010002356.1:44956-72765 GCA_038048925.1 Garcialebias charrua | reverse complement strand
ACTACAAATTATTCCATTAGTTGTAATCTGAGAACATAGTCACCAAAAGAGACTATTTCTATCTTTGATTTTATTCTAATGTAATCAAAAGAATAACTTTTGTCATTTTCATGATATATGTTATATGCTGTTATTCTTTAAATGTAGAGCATTACTGTGTTACTTGACCATATAATGTGTCAGAGTTGAATAATGTGTCAAAGTGACTTGCTCAAAAGTTGTTTTTGTTGGGTTCAGCTAAATCTCGAACTAAGCGTCGAGATGTCTCTTCACTTTCAGACACTTTCCCAAAACATTCCTCTTTGTTATCTAAACAGACTTGCTGTCAACCTTGAGTTTTTCACTTCACGTTTTCACACTCCTCTTGGTCCATGGACCAATGAGGAAAGTGTGTTCTAATCTCAACATTTTTGAGTAAAAAGCGTTTGCTTCCGTGAACGCTTCAGAGTTTTGAAGGAACCAGGGAGTTCAGAGTCTGCTGGGAACTTCAAGGGATGTGAACTTTTCCCAAAGAGCTGGATGGACTTTTAGTCACACGCTAAGGACACGTCATCCAGTTAAGGACTAATAACATGCTGTTATGAGTCCACTTAGAACGAGCGTAAGCTCAAAACTTTGTTTATTCCTTCCTGGAATAAGTTTATCTTGAAGTCAACCAGTAGCTGACATATTTTCTGATGATCGAAGCGGATCCGAGGAGACGTTGAAAACGTAAACGAGAACCGGCTCGGACGTGCTGGACCTGCAACGATTCTGTACGCCTGAAAGGCTGGTGTCATCTCTTTATCAGACTCGTCGTCGAAGGTAAAGAGCTGTTTACAAACGTACCTGGATTTCAGCAGAAATCGGATGGGAAGTGTCACTTCTGGTAACATGCTCAAGACAATTTCCTTTAAACCATCTCTCCATCTTTCCTCCTATCTCCTTTCCCTCAATTCTAAGCTGGAAACTATTTAAGTCATAGAGCCACAGACTAAATATAATGACATCCTGTATTTATGTCTGTTGTGTTGCAATTTAAATGTGCTGACGTGTTAAATTGAAAGAAAGTGAAATCATGTCAATCAAGTGTAATGGTGTTGATTTTAGTTGATTTATTATAAATAAATGGTAGTGTCTCCTGGCATACAAAGCTAAAGTCAACGTTCTCTGTCACTTAATGGCTTTATTTATTTATCCATCAGAAAGATCACAGAAATATTGGGTAAACTGAAAATGAAAGAATCCGTGAAATTACTATTCAATCTGAATGAGTAAATTAAGGGCCAGTTTACACGGCGCGTATTTTGAGTGTAACCGCTACTTTCTCTTTGCGACTTTGCTTATCGCCTACACGACGCTGCTGGCCCCCCTCGATGACACCGATACTTTTCTGACCCTGCTCTCAAGGTGGAAGTTTTTCGCAGACCCCCCGTTGATAATGTAAACATCTCCCGTGGAGCTTTTGTTTGAACACATGCACGCAGCACGCACGCGCAGACAGCCGGCATTTTAACAATGGCGGTGGACTGGACAGTGGACACACGCACCACTTTCTGAACTATAGCTGATGGAATATATTTTGATTCTCATATTTAATTATTCTACACCTTACCTGCATCTGTGTTGGAAGAGAGCCAGCTGCCTGGATCCAGTTGTCTGTTAACGAGGCAGTCGGACATTTCACGTGTCACGCTGCACTATAACATACTAAATGTGCTATATATTAACAGTTTAACAATAATAAACAGTATTTATGTTAGCGTGGGAGATATTTACATTTATCTGAGCTAAATGAAGCTATCTGGACTCGTTACGTCATGCCTAACATGCTGCATGTTGAAAATGAAGACACCAGGTTGATTTTTAATTTATTTATTTATTCAACACCACAAACTCATGTCACAAACACTGAGAATTAAATTGAACACTTTTAAAAACACGTTAACCGAACTTTAATGAACTGGACTCTGTTGTTTTCATCCTGGTGGAAACTGGACCCAGATCCGAACCGGTCCGCTTCGTGGAACAGCTTCGACCTCGCAGGAAAAAAATAAAAATAAAACCTCAGTTGGTTGTTCTGTGATCGAACTAAACACAAGGAAACATTATTAAGAACATGGTTTACCTTGTAGCCCTGCTGGAAATCAGCTGATTCTCACGGACTAAAGTCAGACATGTTGACTCGGTTCCGGTCCAGTCAGCAACTGGTGCGCAGATGAAGCGGCCCCACTCGGTGTCAAATCTGTTGACTCTTATCCAAATTCCAGCTTTAACTTGTTGTTAACTTGTTGACAACAACTTGTAGTTAGCTGAACTTTTAGCCAGAGAGGAAAACAGGCTGCCTCGTGTGCTCTGTTTGTTTACCTCAGGCAGCAGTGGCACGCGTGCGCAGTAGTGAAGGTTCCAAAAATCACAGCGCCATCTACAGGCCCAGCATGGTAACTACAGTAAATTCATGAGTACGGGGGGTGGGGGGGAGAGAGTCGTATCCACAGAATTCGCCCATGTCAACGCAAAACTTTCAACCTAATTAACATACCCAAAAGTTGCGTTTCCCCCACACAGTGTCCGTGTAAACAGGGCCTAATTAAGGTAAAGAGGTCAGTATTAATATTGACCTCCTCATAATCCTTTACAATATTGTGAATAAAGTCCTCCCATTTTCCCTTTGTTGACTTACCATGTGGGAAGAAGAGGTCTTTTGCATGAGACAAAAGGTCTTTTTTGGTGGATGACTTTGATACAATAAGAATCATTGTGCCCCCACCAGTACGCTTTCTGATTTGTTTTCCCTCATGTATCCACCCTGTTGGCTTTGATTATTATCCGCCCCAGAATTCGTTATTTGGTTCACTTTGGATCAGAAAGGAAAAACACGCTGAAAACACGACAAACACTCATAATTTAAAGTTCCAAAAAACCAGTTTAATTAATCATAAGTTTAAAAAAGTCACAGAATACATTTGTTCTATTCCTAAAAATCATTAAATTTGTTCAAAGAGAGCCAAGGAGACAGTGGGGGGAGAATGGGTGGAAGAAAAGACATTTTATGTGTTCAAGGGAGACCTCATACAACCTGATTAGTCTGAATCCAATTCTCTTCACCCCGGGGCCTTCTGCGTTATCGCTGGAGGAGGATACCCATGTTTTTGTGGTTTGGTGCATGTACTGCATCCTGCCGCAAGAGCCTCCAGCGCATTGTGAGAGCAGCTGAGAAGATCGTGGGCACCTCCTTGCCCTCACTGCAGGACTTACACAGCAAACGCCTCACTCGGAAAGCCCACCGCATGGCAGGTGATCCCACACACCCACTACACAGCTGCTTCAGACTGCTGCCATCAGGGAGGAGACTGAGGAGTCTCCAGGCTCGAACCAGCAGACTGAGAGACAGCTCTGTTCATCAGGCAGTCAGAATGCTAAACACTCTGCCTGCTCTGCCCCCCCTCCCATTTGAACTGCCTTAACACTAAAACTTTCTCACACATTACCACACAACACAAAGATTTTAACACTAGACTCTGTGTCATCAAACGGGTTTTCACTAAACTCTCGGTCATGTGCTCATACAGTTTGCACTACTTCTCATACTTGCACTAATGTCTGTATTACATCACTGCCTATAATCATAATACTGTTTACATTCTCTGTTTACATTTATTAATACTGTTTACTTTTATTACTACTGCTTACATGTAATTACTACTGTTTACATTTATTTACACTACTCTAATATCTACACCACTGCTGGTACATATACAGTGTGCTCTGAACGGTCTTATTTAGGGATGCCCAATGTGCCTTACTGCATATGCCACTTTTTGCCTCTATAACAACATCAACTACTACCTCATACATATACTGTGTACATTGACTCATACGCTGCTTTGCCACTTTGCAAATGTCAATGCTAGAAACCTTTAGTTTATTTTAGTTATACTTTTTATACTCTTTTTTTATACTAGTATGCAAAAACTCAGGACAATATTATGTTCATTAAATGTTTAATGTTTTAGTTTTAGAGTTGGTGTAAATTTTCATACTCTTATACCACTATGCAAAAAACTCAGGACAGTGTTAGTTTTACTATTTTATGCTTATGTCTATTATTATATGTTTCAGTGTTTCAATGTTTAGATGTTTACTGTTGCACCGAGGGACTGAGAGAAACGCAATTTTAGTCCTGTGTATGTCCTGTACTGTACATATTGCAGATCTGACAATAAAGTTGACTTTGACTTTGACTTTGACTTTTTATACTCCTGCAGGATATTTCCTGCCTTCCACCAATCACAGAGGCCCTCTTTGTCTCTCTGGTGGGGTATTTTCCCTCCCCCTTAACTGAAAGAGGAAATACCATTTGCTTTTTTCAGTCTACAGAACCCTTTTTTTGGTAAAAGAGTGAAGGATAATATTCATTCATTCAACCTTTATTTATACAGGCTGACCTTACACAGTTCTACTTTTAATCTGATTGAAAACTACTTCACAACTATTATATAATTAATGCACAAGTGCTTTATGATCAAGGTATTAATTGTTTTACTACGTTTTATGCAATCATGTTCTCTGCGCCTTCAAGTGAACACAGTTTTCAGAGCTGGACACCTTTTTTCCAACTCACATGAGGCTGATGGGGGAAGTGTGGCTTAACACCCAGAACAAAGAGGCCAGTGTCTCCTTGCCAGTCATATAAATCTGTGAAGTCATAAAACTGACAGAAAGGCACCAAGGCCCCCCCCTGCCACAAGCCACTCAAAGACCAGAAGAGACCCACTTTCAAGCATTCCTTCAGTACCACCTCACATGAGTAGGGGCCTACATGCTCACATCCTGTCTCCTCTCAGGAAACCTTTACCATTCTATAAGAGAAACTTGATCATTTTGAACGCCGTGTAAAGACTCCTTCAAATTAAATGGAAACACAAGGATAAAGTATTTTATTTTATAACAAAACCCCCTTTGGACCTCATTAAATTGAGGTCCATCCCAAAAGAAATAAAATCACACCTAATACCGCAGCTAAAACGCATATATACACAATATTTAATCCGTTTTTTCAAAATCCTCCAAGTTATAGTTTTTTAACAAAAACAGTTGTTTCATCACTTCAGGGTCTCGTTTTTCCAGAGTGGATGTGATGAGTCTTACCGTCAAAGACCTTAAACAAGGCACGCAGCAGCACCCGCAGGTTATAAGTATGCCTAAGAAAATAGCCAATGATACCATTATAGATACGAACACCTGTTTCCAAGGACCGAAGATCTTTATTAGCCAATTGTCCAGTGGGTCGTCCAGACCCGAATGACTTTTCATTTCATCTGAGAGGGTTCTAAGGCCTTCTAGGGCTCTTGTGACTTTGCCATCTGGAGCAGTGTTGTTTGGAATAAATGTACAGCAAAGGTCACCAAACATACTACATACTCCCCCTCGTTCCGCCAAAATCATATCCAACGCCATCCTGTTCTGAACCGCCATCAGGGAAGTCGGCGCTAGTTGTTCAGCTAGACCTTCCACCGCATCTCTGGTGAGATTGGACAGTCGCATAACATTATAATGCACATAATTTATCCTGTCAACATTTTTATTGGGTGTAACAGGAAACACTGCTGAAATGATAGGAAAACTCTCAAACCCAGCTGCCACCTGATCAGCCAGTTTGTATTCATTTGGCACACCCCGCGGAATGCCTATAGAGTCAATATAAGTAGGTGAGCCGACGGTTGGATCAAAATTAGCAGATCTCCTTCTCCTATTTTGAGAGAGATCAGTTCCGTTCAGGATCTCCAATCTGGGACCAATCAGAGCCAGAGGAGCCGCCAAACGTACCATGGCACAAAGTCCAATGGTGTTGTCCAAGATACGAGTGAGTAATCTCCTTTCCCCACAATAGTAGTATAAGCCCGATCTAACAAGAGGGCCAATCACTTTTCTATCCCCTTTTTCTGTGCTCGCTAACCTCGTCTGATTGCACCAGCTTGGGTCAATCATGCCCACATTTATTTTGGCATTTGGACTCGTGAAATTAAAACAGAAGTAATCATTGCGTTTTGTAGCATGGAACGGGCCAGCTTTGGTGTGATTCCCGGCTAAGGGAAACACTTCACTTAAGGTTGTACAATTAGCGTGCATCTGCGTTCTGGTCAAGTTTAGCATGCAATCAAACCCCCATGTATCCTCTGGGAACAAGGGAGCCGGCTCAGTGTACAACAGCGGGCGTGCTGCGGCGCATGCCACGCATTCAGACAACGAGGCCTGCTTTGCCGCCTCCGATAACCATGCCAACCATATATTATTGTCATGGTATCCGGTAGACATTGCGATTACCTCGACCGGAGTTAACTTTGTGTAATCGGTGGTGATTATGTCTGAAGTTTGGTGCGGGGTCACAGGGGGAAAAGAAGAATTACCTAGGGAGCTGATAGTGTTTGATGTGTTGAAGGACAGTTCTTCAAAGGAGTTTCAGGAGTTCGATGTGTTGAAGGAACGTTCCTCAGAGGAGTTTCAGGACTTTGATGTGTTGAAGGAACGTTCCTAAGAGGAATTTCAGGATTTTGATGTGTTGTAGGAAAGTTCCTCAAAGGACTTTCAGGAGTTTGATGTGTTGAAGGAACGTCCCTCAGAGGAATTTCAGGACTTTGATGTGTTGAAGGAACGTTCCTCAGAGTTTCAGGAAATTGATGGGTTAAAGGAACGTTACACAGAGGACTTTCAGGAGTTCGATATGTTGAAGGAACGTTCCTCAGAAGAGTTTCAAGAGTTGGATGTGTTGAAGGAACGTTCCGCAAAGGGGTTTCAGGAGTACGATGTGTTAAAGGAATGTTTTTAAGAGGTTTTTCAGGAGTACGATGTGTTAAAGGAACGTTCCTCAGAGGAGTTTCAGGAACTCGATGTGTTAAAGGAACGTTCCCCAGAAGAGTTTCAAGAGTTGGATATGTTGAAGGAACGTTCCTCAAAGGAGTTTCAGGAGTTCCATGTGTTGAAAGAACGTTCCTCAGAGGAGTTTCAGGAGTTCCCTGTGTTGAAAGAATGTTCCTGAAAAGAAGTTTCAGGAGTTCGATGTGTTGAAGGAAAGTTCCTCAGAGGAGTTTTAGGAGTTCGATGTGTTGAAGGAACGTTCCTCAGAGGAATTTCAGGAGTTTGATGTGTTGAAGGACAGTTCTTCAAAGGAGTTTCAGGAGTACGATGTGTTGAAGGAACGTTCCTCAGAGGAGTTTCAGGACTTTGATGTGTTGAAGGAACGTTCCTAAGAGGAGTTTCAGGATTTCGATGTGTTGTAGGAAAGTTCCTCAGAGGACTTTCGAGAGTTTGATGTGTTGAAGGAACGTTCCTCAGAGGAATTTCAGGACTTTGATGTGTTGAAGGAACGTTCCTCAAAATTTCAGGAAATTGATGTGTTAAAGGAATGTTACTCAGAGGAGTTTCAGGAGTTCAATATGTTGAAGGAACGTTCCTCGGAGTTTCAGGAAATTGATGTGTTAAAGGAACGTTACACAGAGGAGTTTCAGGAGTTCAATATGTTGAAGGAACGTTCCTCAGAAGAGTTTCAAGAGTTGCATGTGTTGAAGGAACATGCTGGTGAAGATTCTCAGTCGTCCAGGACATGACAGGAACCCCAAAAGGGTTTCAGGAGTAGGATGTGTTAAAGGAATGTTTTTAAGAGGTTTTTCAGGAGTACGATGTGTTAAAGGAAAGTTCCTCAGAGGAGTTTCAGGATTTTGATGTGTTGAAGGAACATTCCTCAGAGGAGTTTCAGGAACTCGATGTGTTAAAGGAACGTTCCCCAGAAGAGTTTCAAGAGTTGGATATGTTGAAGGAACTTTCCCCAAAAGGGTTTCAGGAGTACGATGTGTTGAAGGAACGTTTCTCAAAGGTTTTTCAGGAGTACGATGTGTTGAAGCAACGTTCCTAAAAGCAGTTTAAGGAGTTCCATGTGTTGAAGGAACACTCCTCAGAGGAGTGTCAGGACTTCGTTGTGTTGAAGGAAAGTTCCTCAAAGGAGTTTCAGGACAATCAGGAGTTCCATGTGTTGAAAGAACGTTCCTCAGAGGAGTTTCAGGAGTTCCCTGTGTTGAAAGAATGTTCCTGAAAAGAAGTTTCAGGAGTTGGATGTGTTGAAGGAAAGTTCCTCAGAGGAGTTTTAGGAGTTCGATGTGTTGAAGGAACGTTCCTAAGAGGAATTTCAGGATTTTGATGTGTTGTAGGAAAGTTCCTCAAAGGACTTTCAGGAGTTTGATGTGTTGAAGGAACGTCCCTCAGAGGAATTTCAGGACTTTGATGTGTTGAAGGAACGTTCCTCAGAGTTTCAGGAAATTGATGGGTTAAAGGAACGTTACACAGAGGACTTTCAGGAGTTCGATATGTTGAAGGAACGTTCCTCAGAAGAGTTTCATGAGTTCTATGTGTTGAAGGAACGTTCCTCAGAGGAGTTTCAGGAGTTCGATGTGTTAAAGGAAAGCTCCTCCGAGGAGTTTCAGGACTTCGATGTGTTGAAGAACGTTCCTCCAAAGAGTTTCAGGAGTTCGATTTGTTGACAGGACTTACCTCAGAGGAGTTTCAGGAGTTTGATGTGTTGAAGGAATGTTCCTCAAAGGTTTTTCAGGAGTACGATGTGTTGACATAACGTTCCTCAGAGGAGCTTCAGGAGTTCCATGTGTTGAAGGAACGTTCCTCAGAGGAGTTTCAGGACTTTGATGTGTTGAAGGAACATTCCTCAGAGGAGTTTCAGGAAATCGATGTGTTGAATGAACGTTCCCCAGAAAAGTTTCAAGAGTTGGATATGTTGAAGGAACGTTCCCCAAAAGGGTTTCAGGAGTACGATGTGTTGAAGGAACGTTTCTCAGAGGTTTTTCAGGAGTACGATGTGTTGAAGGAACGTTCCTAAAAGCAGTTTCAGGAGTTCCATGTGTTGAAGGAACATTCCTCAGAGGAGTGTCAGGACTTCGTTGTGTTGAAGGAAAGTTCCTCAAAGGAGTTTCAGGACAATCAGGAGTTCCATGTGTTGAAAGAACGTTCCTCAGAGGAGTTTCAGGAGTTCCCTGTGTTGAAAGAATGTTCCTGAAAAGAAGTTTCAGGAGCTGGATGTGTTGAAGGAAAGTTCCTCAGAGGAGTTTTAGGAGTTCGATGTGTTGAAGGAACGTTCCTAAGAGGAATTTCGGGAGTTTGATGTGTTGAAGGACAGTTCTTCAAAGGAGTTTCAGGAGTTCGATGTGTTGAAGGAACGTTCCTCAGAGGAGTTTCAGGACTTTGATGTGTTGAAGGAACGTTCCTAAGAGGAATTTCAGGATTTTGATGTGTTGTAGGAAAGTTCCTCAAAGGACTTTCAGGAGTTTGATGTGTTGAAGGAACGTCCCTCAGAGGAATTTCAGGACTTTGATGTGTTGAAGGAACGTTCCTCAGAGTTTCAGGAAATTGATGGGTTAAAGGAACGTTACACAGAGGACTTTCAGGAGTTCGATATGTTGAAGGAACGTTCCTCAGAAGAGTTTCAAGAGTTGGATGTGTTGAAGGAACGTTCCGCAAAGGGGTTTCAGGAGTACGATGTGTTAAAGGAATGTTTTTAAGAGGTTTTTCAGGAGTACGATGTGTTAAAGGAACGTTCCTCAGAGGAGTTTCAGGAACTCGATGTGTTAAAGGAACGTTCCCCAGAAGAGTTTCAAGAGTTGGATATGTTGAAGGAACGTTCCTCAAAGGAGTTTCAGGAGTTCCATGTGTTGAAAGAACGTTCCTCAGAGGAGTTTCAGGAGTTCCCTGTGTTGAAAGAATGTTCCTGAAAAGAAGTTTCAGGAGTTCGATGTGTTGAAGGAAAGTTCCTCAGAGGAGTTTTAGGAGTTCGATGTGTTGAAGGAACGTTCCTCAGAGGAATTTCAGGAGTTTGATGTGTTGAAGGACAGTTCTTCAAAGGAGTTTCAGGAGTACGATGTGTTGAAGGAACGTTCCTCAGAGGAGTTTCAGGACTTTGATGTGTTGAAGGAACGTTCCTAAGAGGAGTTTCAGGATTTCGATGTGTTGTAGGAAAGTTCCTCAGAGGACTTTCGAGAGTTTGATGTGTTGAAGGAACGTTCCTCAGAGGAATTTCAGGACTTTGATGTGTTGAAGGAACGTTCCTCAAAATTTCAGGAAATTGATGTGTTAAAGGAATGTTACTCAGAGGAGTTTCAGGAGTTCAATATGTTGAAGGAACGTTCCTCGGAGTTTCAGGAAATTGATGTGTTAAAGGAACGTTACACAGAGGAGTTTCAGGAGTTCAATATGTTGAAGGAACGTTCCTCAGAAGAGTTTCAAGAGTTGCATGTGTTGAAGGAACATGCTGGTGAAGATTCTCAGTCGTCCAGGACATGACAGGAACCCCAAAAGGGTTTCAGGAGTAGGATGTGTTAAAGGAATGTTTTTAAGAGGTTTTTCAGGAGTACGATGTGTTAAAGGAAAGTTCCTCAGAGGAGTTTCAGGATTTTGATGTGTTGAAGGAACATTCCTCAGAGGAGTTTCAGGAACTCGATGTGTTAAAGGAACGTTCCCCAGAAGAGTTTCAAGAGTTGGATATGTTGAAGGAACTTTCCCCAAAAGGGTTTCAGGAGTACGATGTGTTGAAGGAACGTTTCTCAAAGGTTTTTCAGGAGTACGATGTGTTGAAGCAACGTTCCTAAAAGCAGTTTAAGGAGTTCCATGTGTTGAAGGAACACTCCTCAGAGGAGTTTCAGGACTTCGATGTGTTAAAGGAACGTTCCTCAGAGGAGTTTCAGGACTTCGATGTGTTGAAGGAACATTCCTTAGAGGAGTTTCAAAAGTTCGATGTGTTGAAGGAACGTTCCTCCGACGAGTTTCAGGACTTCGATGTGTTGAAGAACGTTCCTCCGAGGAGTTTCAGGAGTTCGATGTGTTGACAGGACTTACCTCAGAGGAGTTTCAGGAGTTTGATATGTTGAAGGAATGTTCCTCAAAGGTTTTTCAGGAGAACGATATGTTGACGTAACGTTCCTCAGAGGAGTTTCAGGAGATCCATGTATTGAAGGAACGTTCCTCAGAGGAGTTTCATGAGTTCTATGTGTTGAAGGAACGTTCCTCAGAGGAGTTTCAGGAGTTCGATGTGTTAAAGGAAAGCTCCTCCGAGGAGTTTCAGGAGTTCGATGTGTTGAACAACGTTCCTCCAAAGAGTTTCAGGAGTTCGATGTGTTGACAGGACTTACCTCAGAGGAGTTTCAGGGGTTTGATGTGTTGAAGGAATGTTCCTCAAAGGTTTTTCAGGAGTACGATGTGTTGACATAACGTTCCTCAGAGGAGCTTCAGGAGTTCCATGTGTTGAAGGAACATTCCTCAGAGGAGTTTCAGGAGTTCCATGTATTGAAGGAACGTTCTTCAGAGGAGTTTTATGAGTTATATGTGTTGAAGGAACATTCCTCAGAGGAGTTTCAGGAGTTCAATGTGCTAAAGGAAAGCTCCTCCGAGGAGTTTCAGGAGTTCGATGTGTTGAACAACGTTCCTCCGAGGAGTTTCAGGAGTTCCGTGTGTTGAAGGAACGTTCCTCAGAGGAGTTTCAGAAGCTCAATATGTTGAAGGAATGTTCCTGAGAAGAGTTTCAAGAGTTGGATGTGTTGAAGGAACGTTCCTCAAAGGAGTTTCAGGAGTTCCATGTGTTGAAGGAACATTCCTCAGAGGAGTTTCAGAACTTTGATTTGTTGAAGGAACGTTCCTCAGAGGACTTTCAGGAGTTTGATGTGTTAAAGGAACGTTCCTTAGAGGAGTTTCAGGAGCTCGATATGTTGAAGAAACGTTCGTCAGAAGAGTTTCAAGAGTTGGATGTGTTGAAGGAACGTTCCCCAAAAGGGTTTCAGCAGTACGATGTGTTGACAGAACGTTCCTCAGAGGTTTTTCAGGAGTATGATGTGTTGAAGGAACATTCCTAAAAGCAGTTTCAGGAGTTCCATGTGTTGAAGTAACGTTCCTCAAAGGAGTTTCAGGAGTTCCATGTGTTGAAGGAACATTCCTCAGAGGAGTTTCAGAACTTTGATTTGTTGAAGGAACGTTCCTCAGAGGACTTTCAGGAGTTTGATGTGTTAAAGGAACGTTCCTTAGAGGAGTTTCAGGAAATTGATATCTTAAAGGAACGTTCCTCAGAGGAGTTTCAGGAGTTCGATATGTTGAAGGAACGTTCCTCAGAAGAGTTTCAAGAGTTGGATGTGTTGAAGAAACATTCCCCAAAGGGGTTTCAGGAGTATGATGTGTTAAAGGAAAGTTTTTAAAGAGGTTTTTCAGGAGTATGATGTGTTGAAGGAACGTTCCTCAGAGGAGTTTCAGGACTTTGATGTGTTGAAGGAACATTCCTCAGAGGAGTTTCAGGAAATCGATGTGTTGAAGGAACATTCCTCAGAGGAGTTTAAGGACTTTGATTTGTTGAAGGAACGTTCCTCAGAGGAGTTTCAGGACTTCGATGTGTTGAAGGAACGTTCCTTAGAGGAGTTTCAGGAGTACGATGTGTAAGTTTCTAAAAGCAGTTTCAGTAGTTCCATGTGTTGAAGGAACATTCCTCAGAGGAGATTCAGGACTTCGATGTGTTGAAGGAACGTTCCTCAAAGGAGTTTCAGGAGTTCCATGTGTTGAAGGAACATTCCTCAGAGGAGTTTCAGGACTTTGATTTGTTGAAGGAACGTTCCTCAGAGGAGTTTCAGGACTTCGATGTGTTGAAGGAACGTTCCTTAGAGGAGTTTCAAAAGTTCGATGTGTTAATGGAATGTTCCTCCGACGAGTTTCAGGACTTCGATGTGTTGAAGAACGTTCCTCCAAAGAGTTTCAGGAGTTCGATGTGTTGACAGGACTAATACCTCAGAGGAGTTTCAGGAGTTTGATGTGTTGAAGGAATGTTCCTCAAAGGTTTTTCAGGAGTACGATGTGTTGACATAACGTTCCTCAGAGGAGCTTCAGGAGTTCCATGTGTTGAAGGAACATTCCTCAGAGGAGTTTCAGGACTTTGATTTGTTGAAGGAACGTTCCTCAGAGGAGTTTCAGGACGTAGATGTGTTGAAGGAATCTTCCTCAGAGGAGTTTCAGGACTTCGATGTGTTGAAGGAACGTTCCTTAGAGGATTTTAAAAAGTTTGATGTGTTAATGGAATGTTC
Source organism: Garcialebias charrua (assembly GCA_038048925.1). NCBI lineage: Eukaryota > Metazoa > Chordata > Actinopteri > Cyprinodontiformes > Rivulidae > Garcialebias > Garcialebias charrua. Next base: position 59,674 of record JBBPBX010002356.1, on the reverse strand, counting down.
CTCCGACGAGTTTCAGGACTTCGATGTGTTGAAGAACGTTCCTCCAAAGAGTTTCAGGAGTTCGATTTGTTGACAGGACTTACCTCAGAGGAGTTTCAGGAGTTTGATGTGTTGAAGGAATGTTCCTCAAAGGTTTTTCAGGAGTACGATGTGTTGACATAACGTTCCTCAGAGGAGCTTCAGGAGTTCCATGTGTTGAAGGAACGTTCCTCAGAGGAGTTTCAGGACTTTGATGTGTTGAAGGAACATTCCTCAGAGGAGTTTCAGGAAATCGATGTGTTGAATGAACGTTCCCCAGAAAAGTTTCAAGAGTTGGATATGTTGAAGGAACGTTCCCCAAAAGGGTTTCAGGAGTACGATGTGTTGAAGGAACGTTTCTCAGAGGTTTTTCAGGAGTACGATGTGTTGAAGGAACGTTCCTAAAAGCAGTTTCAGGAGTTCCATGTGTTGAAGGAACATTCCTCAGAGGAGTGTCAGGACTTCGTTGTGTTGAAGGAAAGTTCCTCAAAGGAGTTTCAGGACAATCAGGAGTTCCATGTGTTGAAAGAACGTTCCTCAGAGGAGTTTCAGGAGTTCCCTGTGTTGAAAGAATGTTCCTGAAAAGAAGTTTCAGGAGTTGGATGTGTTGAAGGAAAGTTCCTCAGAGGAGTTTTAGGAGTTCGATGTGTTGAAGGAACGTTCCTAAGAGGAATTTCGGGAGTTTGATGTGTTGAAGGACAGTTCTTCAAAGGAGTTTCAGGAGTTCGATGTGTTGAAGGAACGTTCCTCAGAGGAGTTTCAGGACTTTGATGTGTTGAAGGAACGTTCCTAAGAGGAATTTCAGGATTTTGATGTGTTGTAGGAAAGTTCCTCAAAGGACTTTCAGGAGTTTGATGTGTTGAAGGAACGTCCCTCAGAGGAATTTCAGGACTTTGATGTGTTGAAGGAACGTTCCTCAGAGTTTCAGGAAATTGATGGGTTAAAGGAACGTTACACAGAGGACTTTCAGGAGTTCGATATGTTGAAGGAACGTTCCTCAGAAGAGTTTCAAGAGTTGGATGTGTTGAAGGAACGTTCCGCAAAGGGGTTTCAGGAGTACGATGTGTTAAAGGAATGTTTTTAAGAGGTTTTTCAGGAGTACGATGTGTTAAAGGAACGTTCCTCAGAGGAGTTTCAGGAACTCGATGTGTTAAAGGAACGTTCCCCAGAAGAGTTTCAAGAGTTGGATATGTTGAAGGAACGTTCCTCAAAGGAGTTTCAGGAGTTCCATGTGTTGAAAGAACGTTCCTCAGAGGAGTTTCAGGAGTTCCCTGTGTTGAAAGAATGTTCCTGAAAAGAAGTTTCAGGAGTTCGATGTGTTGAAGGAAAGTTCCTCAGAGGAGTTTTAGGAGTTCGATGTGTTGAAGGAACGTTCCTCAGAGGAATTTCAGGAGTTTGATGTGTTGAAGGACAGTTCTTCAAAGGAGTTTCAGGAGTACGATGTGTTGAAGGAACGTTCCTCAGAGGAGTTTCAGGACTTTGATGTGTTGAAGGAACGTTCCTAAGAGGAGTTTCAGGATTTCGATGTGTTGTAGGAAAGTTCCTCAGAGGACTTTCGAGAGTTTGATGTGTTGAAGGAACGTTCCTCAGAGGAATTTCAGGACTTTGATGTGTTGAAGGAACGTTCCTCAAAATTTCAGGAAATTGATGTGTTAAAGGAATGTTACTCAGAGGAGTTTCAGGAGTTCAATATGTTGAAGGAACGTTCCTCGGAGTTTCAGGAAATTGATGTGTTAAAGGAACGTTACACAGAGGAGTTTCAGGAGTTCAATATGTTGAAGGAACGTTCCTCAGAAGAGTTTCAAGAGTTGCATGTGTTGAAGGAACATGCTGGTGAAGATTCTCAGTCGTCCAGGACATGACAGGAACCCCAAAAGGGTTTCAGGAGTAGGATGTGTTAAAGGAATGTTTTTAAGAGGTTTTTCAGGAGTACGATGTGTTAAAGGAAAGTTCCTCAGAGGAGTTTCAGGATTTTGATGTGTTGAAGGAACATTCCTCAGAGGAGTTTCAGGAACTCGATGTGTTAAAGGAACGTTCCCCAGAAGAGTTTCAAGAGTTGGATATGTTGAAGGAACTTTCCCCAAAAGGGTTTCAGGAGTACGATGTGTTGAAGGAACGTTTCTCAAAGGTTTTTCAGGAGTACGATGTGTTGAAGCAACGTTCCTAAAAGCAGTTTAAGGAGTTCCATGTGTTGAAGGAACACTCCTCAGAGGAGTGTCAGGACTTCGTTGTGTTGAAGGAAAGTTCCTCAAAGGAGTTTCAGGACAATCAGGAGTTCCATGTGTTGAAAGAACGTTCCTCAGAGGAGTTTCAGGAGTTCCCTGTGTTGAAAGAATGTTCCTGAAAAGAAGTTTCAGGAGTTGGATGTGTTGAAGGAAAGTTCCTCAGAGGAGTTTTAGGAGTTCGATGTGTTGAAGGAACGTTCCTAAGAGGAATTTCAGGATTTTGATGTGTTGTAGGAAAGTTCCTCAAAGGACTTTCAGGAGTTTGATGTGTTGAAGGAACGTCCCTCAGAGGAATTTCAGGACTTTGATGTGTTGAAGGAACGTTCCTCAGAGTTTCAGGAAATTGATGGGTTAAAGGAACGTTACACAGAGGACTTTCAGGAGTTCGATATGTTGAAGGAACGTTCCTCAGAAGAGTTTCAAGAGTTGGATGTGTTGAAGGAACGTTCCTTAGAGGATTTTAAAAAGTTTGATGTGTTAATGGAATGTTCCTCCGACGAGTTTCAGGACTTCGATGTGTTGAAGAACGTTCCTCCAAAGAGTTTCAGGAGTTCGATTTGTTGACAGGACTTACCTCAGAGGAGTTTCAGGAGTTTGATGTGTTGAAGGAATGTTCCTCAAAGGTTTTTCAGGAGTACGATGTGTTGACATAACGTTCCTCAGAGGAGCTTCAGGAGTTCCATGTGTTGAAGGAACGTTCCTCAGAGGAGTTTCAGGACTTTGATGTGTTGAAGGAACATTCCTCAGAGGAGTTTCAGGAAATCGATGTGTTGAATGAACGTTCCCCAGAAAAGTTTCAAGAGTTGGATATGTTGAAGGAACGTTCCCCAAAAGGGTTTCAGGAGTACGATGTGTTGAAGGAACGTTTCTCAGAGGTTTTTCAGGAGTACGATGTGTTGAAGGAACGTTCCTAAAAGCAGTTTCAGGAGTTCCATGTGTTGAAGGAACATTCCTCAGAGGAGTGTCAGGACTTCGTTGTGTTGAAGGAAAGTTCCTCAAAGGAGTTTCAGGACAATCAGGAGTTCCATGTGTTGAAAGAACGTTCCTCAGAGGAGTTTCAGGAGTTCCCTGTGTTGAAAGAATGTTCCTGAAAAGAAGTTTCAGGAGCTGGATGTGTTGAAGGAAAGTTCCTCAGAGGAGTTTTAGGAGTTCGATGTGTTGAAGGAACGTTCCTAAGAGGAATTTCGGGAGTTTGATGTGTTGAAGGACAGTTCTTCAAAGGAGTTTCAGGAGTTCGATGTGTTGAAGGAACGTTCCTCAGAGGAGTTTCAGGACTTTGATGTGTTGAAGGAACGTTCCTAAGAGGAATTTCAGGATTTTGATGTGTTGTAGGAAAGTTCCTCAAAGGACTTTCAGGAGTTTGATGTGTTGAAGGAACGTCCCTCAGAGGAATTTCAGGACTTTGATGTGTTGAAGGAACGTTCCTCAGAGTTTCAGGAAATTGATGGGTTAAAGGAACGTTACACAGAGGACTTTCAGGAGTTCGATATGTTGAAGGAACGTTCCTCAGAAGAGTTTCAAGAGTTGGATGTGTTGAAGGAACGTTCCGCAAAGGGGTTTCAGGAGTACGATGTGTTAAAGGAATGTTTTTAAGAGGTTTTTCAGGAGTACGATGTGTTAAAGGAACGTTCCTCAGAGGAGTTTCAGGAACTCGATGTGTTAAAGGAACGTTCCCCAGAAGAGTTTCAAGAGTTGGATATGTTGAAGGAACGTTCCTCAAAGGAGTTTCAGGAGTTCCATGTGTTGAAAGAACGTTCCTCAGAGGAGTTTCNTACTCGTTGCCCACTTTACATAGACTTTTTAAAATACATCAAGAAGAAATGCTTGTTTTTGTCAACTTGATGTGAGCTGTTTCTTTAAAAGCAAAAACTAATTTCTGTATTACAAATAACATAAAGTTGTGAGTGCAATTCTTGAAATCCTATTAATGTTGTTGCTGTGAAAGATGCAGCAATCCATCAATGCCTCATATGTTCTCACATTTATCAGGGCAGAAAAACCTCTCACATCAGAAAATATAAACTATACATTGCAATATTGAATCCAGCCAAGAATAAGACTTTTGCCTGCTAAAGTATTTGAAATGTATTTACCAAAGCTGGGCAACGCTAATTAAAAAATTAGTTCCACAATTTCTAAAACGCTTATTAATTTTTTTAGGTCCACAATTTCAAAAGCACAAATGTCTTATGAAAATTAGGGGAAGCTAATCTAATCCGCTATTTATATATTTCTATATTATATATATATATATATATATATATATATATATATATATATATATATATATATATATATATATATATATATATATATATATATATTTATATATAGCCGGCAGCGTTATCAATATTTGCACTACACTGCCAACTGAAAAGTAACAAAAATGATCCTAAAAGGATGAAATTACAAAAATCAAAGGATTTATTTAATACTTTACGTACATATATTCTATTCGGCCACGAAATTAACAAAAAATAGAATGATCTTTTAATCCCTAAAACCACGTTTAAATCTCAAATACACGGGTGTGTCGCCACCGCATTTATACATAAAAGTAACCCAAATACATGAAACTAACGACTCGCCGTCGAATGGTCGACACAAAACACACAATAAAATCATCCGGCCACGTTAATTTGGCTTGAAACAGCGGGGTTCTCTACGGATTTATCCATTAGTAACCCAGCACTACCAACAGGCAGACACAGAGTTAGCGTCTATAGGTAGTCAACAGATTTAATGAAAAGTAACTAAAATACATAAAAATAACGACTCACCGTCAAATGGTCGACACAAAACACACAATAAAATCATCCGGCCACGTTAATTTGGCTTGAAACAGCGGGGTTCTCTACGGATTTATCCAAGTACCCAGCACAAACAGTAGCCACAGAATTAGCCCCCGAGTTCACCTCTGAGTGACCCGGAAGATGTCAAGATGGAATAGTCCATTTTTAGTAGGGGGATAAAGAAATCGACCGTTTTTTTATTGCGTATTTAATGATCGTTTTCATCGTAACTATAATTATTTTTATGTTAAATGTACATTAACAAGCAGGATCAATGTTAGTGATGTAGGTGACTGCACGGGGCGAGGCGGGGCCGGGGCCACTGCTGAAATGGGACCCCCAGGCATTTACCTACATGGTAGATCCGAGTCTGTTCTCAGCTCTGCCCCCCTCCCCCTCACACCCTTCCTCCTCTCTGCTGTTTACGGTGGGGAAAAAGGTAAAACAAGCAGCATAAGAGCTTGTAAATAAGTTTATTGGTTTTTACTGATAGATAATTAGTTATTAGCGGTACTGCATTTTAAATAAAAATAGCACAAATCCGCTTATGAATTATAAAAGTTAGTCAATTCACAAAAACGCTGACAAAAAGTTTAGGTCCACTGTAAGCGGATTAGCGCTTTAGCGCTACCTAGCGTTGATATGCCCACCACTGGTATTTACCCAGTGACAATCCAGAGGAGTGTCTCAATCAAACATTAAAAAATTAAAATAAAATAAAAAATAAATACGTACTTCAAATTTCTCCATAGTTCATGCTCAATAATCCAGATATAAAATCTAACAATGTACAGTCAGGTCATCTGGATGATTTCCTTTTTGGGGGGAGGCTGAGATGTTTTGTCCTTCATCCAAAGGACTTACTCATTTCAAGAGGCCATACTCCATAGTGGAAAGAAAATAGTTTGCTGGTTCTAAGATGGTCTCTGGAGCCCGCCCTCTCCCTCATCAACTCAGACGGTCTCATCTAATTGTCACAGAGGAGTTGACGGGGGAGAGGGCGGGCCAAATAAACAATTTTATCAACCGTTTTTTTTTTCCCCACTAGTGTGCTGCTTGTGGGACTCAGTTTGTTTGTGGCTCCTTGGACTGATTACCGTAAGTCCTTTGGATTAAGTATGAAACGTCTCAAAGAAAACAAAACAAAGAAACCGTCCAGATGACCTGACTGAACTTTGTTGGATTTTTACCTGGATTATTGAGCGTGAACTTTCATATTATGCAAACTTTGCAATTTACAGATTTTCTTCAAACTCACAATGGAGTTTCTCAAATGAACCACTAAAGTGGTTGGCTTAGACCAGACAAAGATGTTGAAAAGCCTAAATGTAATTAAACCTATTGTGGAGCCAAACAAAAAAGGAGTAAAACAAGGATCAAATCAAAAACATAAACAGCAATGCTTATTTATTTATTTATTTAATTAATTTTTACTTGTGTCTGAGTTCTCTTGGACCTGTGAGAATCTTTATAATTTGATGTAATATATCATAGTAGATTTGTCCACAAATGCACAATAATTAATAAAACTCAGCTAGCAGTGGAAGCAGTAAATTCTAGCTGTAAGTGTTTACACAATCCTCACCGTTGCTCTATACTGTATTGTCATTTTTGCTTTTGATGTGGCATAGTAACAATAGCACATTAAGCTCTGCCCACAGTAATGTTGCAGTAGAACTTAAAAGAAACACTTTTGTTACTAAATATGGAAATCAATGTGGATGCATTTTAATTGGGAGGTGGAAGAAATACTTATTGGACCTTCTCAATCCCACCAGCACGTCTTCCATGGAGGAAGCTGAGTCAGGGGACTTTGGGGTTGATCCGTCCATAACTGTGGCTGAGGTCACCGAGGTACCGTAGTTAAAAAGCTCCAAGGCGACAGGGCTCCGGGAGTGGATGAGATTCACCCTGATTTCCTTAAGGCTCTGGATGTTGTGGGGCTGTCTTGGTTGACACGCCCTTGCAATGTGGCATGGACACCGGGGGAAGTGCCACTGGACTAGCAGACTGGAGTGGTGGTTCCCCTCTTCAAAAAGGGGGACAAGAGGGTATGCTCCATTTAGGGGCATCACTCTCTTTAGCCTCCCTGATAAGGTCTATTCAATGGTACTGGAGATGTGAGTCCAATCAATGGTCCAACCTCAGATCCAGGAGGAACAATGTGGATTCCATCCTGTCAATGGAACACTGGATCAGCTCTTTACCTTCACTAGGATCCTCAAGGGGTCATGTGAGTTTACCTATCCAATCTACAGGTAGTCCCCGAATTACGAGCGCTCTGATCTACGAGGTTCCAGACTTACGAGCTGGCGAATTTTTGGAAAAAACGCAAAAAATACTGAGTTTTCATGTGTTTTTTCACCACAGTTAGTTAGTTAAACATATGGACACACGTTTCCGATCATTTTTATGCACTCATAAGCAGTTTTTGGATGAAAATAGAGTGTTTGTAGTCGCGCTAGCGAAACCGTTCCAATTTACGAGCGAAATTCCGGATTTACGAGAGACATGGCGGCCGTTCCAAATTACGAGATTTCCGGTTTACGAGCGCCTCGTTGTAACGGATCTCGCTCGTAAATCGGGGACTACCTGTACATATGTTTTGAGGACTTGGAGAAGGCATTCGACTGTGTTCCTTGGGGTACACTGTGGGGGGTGCTCCGTGAGTATGGGATTGGGGGCCCATTATTATGGTTGTTCAGTCCCTATGATTCAAGATTCAAGATTCAAGATTCAAGAGCTTTTGTTAACATTGCACCAGTTTTCACCAATACAGCGTGATTATGTATTCACAGTCATCCTGAAGATTGGGTGAGTGTGTAAAGCTGCTGCTTATTCAGAACACATGACATGTTCTTCAGCGCGGCCTCTCTCATCCGTGTCGGGATGAAGGTCAAAGGTGTGAAAAAAGGAAAGTACCATGAGGGTCACAGCGTTGGTATTAAAAAAAATGTATCACATTTTGTCTGCCAAGACACCGCATGACACAGTAAAAACTATACCAATAAGCACATTTAAGACAGTTACATGTTGCATGTTGAGACTGAGGCAGGGAGGTTTCTGTCCATGAGACATTCCAGATAGCGACAGTCTGACCAGCCGGCCTCCGATAACGCTCATAGAAAAGTTCTCGGGGGGGGGGGGGTAGCAGACAAGACAAGAGCAGCTGTTTTGTCCACAGTAGAGCACATCTCAGGAGAAATTAGATATCCAGCCTTTTTCAAGGCTGTTTCCAAGGGAGTCAGATAAGAATTGACAAATATTTTCACTTCAGGCTCACATTGTAATTTCTGCAGCCTTCAGTCTGTAAGGGCGACTCTGTTCCAAGTGATCCAATTCGGGACTTTTTCCACTGATCCAAGCTCTGACCTCAGATGTTGACCACAGCGTCCAGAGTCCCAATCCGAGGGTGATCTGTTCACCCTCTGGATAAGCTCGCAAACAGCTGATTTCTCGAGGTCACCGCGCAGACCAGACGTCGGGTGCTCCAGGCATTAAGTCCTGCTGAAGTCTCCCTCTTTTGCGATAGACCAGTGCTCCACAAACGCCAAAAAGCAAAGCGCTGCCATCGTAATCCAATATAATCCAGATTCTTCACCTCCACAGAGCACAGCACAGAGAGCGAGACGCACACCATCCACACCCACAGGAATCCATGGCGTATCCTCTTCGTCACTCTGTGAGGGTGGACTGGCTCCCCTTGTGCCTTTCGTCTGTAGAAATCTTGTTCGTAGAATCGAATGCCCAAACCTCCAATCCATCTTAATTTGCGTTCGAGGTGCTTTGCTGAGGAGCTGCAGGCAGCAGCGGGGGGGGGGAGGACGGGAGAGGAAAGGACTAGCGACTGCCTCCGTCGAGAGCCAAGGTTGAAAAAAAATGCAAGCAGTGCAAGAGTTTGGTTCGTATTGCCAGTAACCCTTCAGGGTGGGAGTTGAACTTCGCCAGGTTGCCCATTGTCACCGTTTCTGTTCATTACTTTTATGGACAGAATTTCTCGGTGCAGCCATGGGGCTGAGGGTTTCCAGTTCAGTAACCTCAGAATTTCCTCTCTGCTCTTTGAAGATGATGTGATCTTGTTGGCGTCATCGTGTTGTGATCGCCAGCTCTCACTGGAGCAGTTCTCAGCCGAGTGTGAAGCGGCTGGGATGAGAATCAGCACCTCTAAATCTGAGGTCGTGGTCCTCAACCAGAAAAGGGTGGATTGCTCTCTTCAAGTCAAGGGTGAGGTTCTGCCTCTGTTGGAGGAGTTCAAGTATCTTGGGGTTTTGTTCATGAATGAGGGAAGAATAGAGCATGACATTGACAGATGGATTGGTGCAACATCTGAAGTATTGCAGTCCGTTGTGGTAAAGAGAGAGCTGAGCTGTAAGGCAAAGCTCTCTGTTTACTGGTCGGTCTCTGTTTCTACCCTCACCTATGGTCATGAGATCTGGGTAGTGACCAAAAGAATGCGATTGCAGATACAGACTGTTGAAATGAGTTTCTCCACAGGGTAGCTGGATTTAGAACCGCTGCTCCTCCACGTTGAGAGGAGCCAGTTGAATTGGTTTGGGCATTTGGTAAGGATGCTCCCTGGGCGCATCCCTAGAGAGGTGCTTCGGGCATGTCCAACTGGGAGGAGATCCCAGGAAGACCCAGGACACGATGAAGAGACTGTCTCTCAGTTGGCCTGGGAACACCTTGGAGTCCTCTCAGAAGAGCTGGAAGAACTGATTGTCTCTGTCTGGGCCTCCCTGCTCAAGCTGCTGGCCCTGTGACCCGGAATAAGAGGAAGATAATGGATGGATGGATGCATTTTAATTTAGAAGCTTTTTTAGAATCCATATGATTGTTGGATTTAAAGTAAATGGAATAAATAATCTTATGAGGATTAGTCATACAGAAAATCATAAATGACAGACATGTTTTCTTTTTTCATTTCTCCTAGGTTTTCAGCAAACATGAAGAAATTAGAGCTACAGCATGAAAATTGGGACAAAACTTTTGATTGCTCTTAGGCCAAAGAAAGTAAATCTGTTTGTAGAATTGAAAACTGAGCCTGTGTCATGATAGTGAGTTTCAGTAAAAAAATAATTAATAAAAAAAGTAAGAAATTGATTTAAGGTTGAAATTGGCCTAACAAAGGCCGAGGAAAGGCGTGTGTGAGACGAGGTAGAGCCATCATCAAACATCTATTAACAGTAAACAAACAAGTAGATAAAAGTTAATCTGATTCCTCATTATTTGAGTTTTTGTTAAGAGTCCATTGATTGTGCAACACTGCACACCACTTATAATTAATATTTAAATAAATGCTCTCATTAAACTGTAATTTCATGTGTCTCTTTAACCCCAATTTAATGAGAGATTAAAACTTCTGCTCTTTTCTGGCAGTTGCTGGTGGCAAACAGATGGCTTTGAACTAAATGGCTGCTCATGTGTCAGATTTTTGTCTCTGTCCACCCTTTCTTTCCATTTTTAAAGTAGTTTAGGTTTTCTAATGCGTATGAGCAACAGTACTGAAGTGATCCATTTTAATAGAATTACCATAAAGAAAATCATTATTTCACCTACTGTGCTGTATACTGTTTGTAAAAACTCCCTTTGCCCTGATTCTGCGTAAAGCAGGTCTCAGGAGATCTGTTTAATTTATTTTTGTTCTACAAAATGAAATGAACTATTCCCATTAGACAGATCATGTAATAGACTGTAAAGTGACTCTGCTGCAGTTAGAATCAAGAATCAAGAATCAAGAATCAAGAAGGTTTATTAACATTGCATCAATTTTCACCGATTACAACGTAAGTATGTAGTTGCAGGCATCCAGAAGAGAGAATGAGTGCAAAAGCTGCAGCAAAACAAAGCACATAACATGTTTTATCAACACACGATATGTTTTATCAACACACGACATGTTTATTCAACACATGATATGCTCTTAGCGCGGCCAGGCCCAATCTGTCCCCAGATGAAGGTCAAAAGCAGGAAAAACAGGCAGAAACACTGGGATTCACAGCATTGATATTAAAAAAAGATGAATCACATTTTGTCTTCAAGACACCGCGTGATTCAGTAAAAACCATATCAGAGCACATTTAGTTACAATAACAAAGGAAATACGGCAGGCAAGGAGATTGGGTCTATGATTAATTTCAGACAAGCACAAAGTTCAGCAGATGTGCAGCTGGGTGTTATCTGAAGCTTCACAGAAATCTCTGGGGAGGGGGAGGGGGGGGGCTCTTCAGCTCCTCACTCTGGGAGAATGGATTCCCACAGCCCGCTTTTCAAGGACATGTGCAGAAGCCAGATAATGTTCTTGTTTGTTATCCAAATAGACCACAGTGTTCTTTTCCACTGCCGCCTCCAAGTCTGTGGGTGCTGTTTCATGGCCGAAAGAAATCCAAATATGTGGTTCTGCTCTGCCCCGCTTTCATGAGCTTCCACCTGTCCCTTGATCGATCCTGGGTGGCTGCAAACAAGTCCCAAAACGGACAGCAGGTGCACGGTGGTCCACCACTGCACCAATCGTGCGATTGAGCTCATACAGCAGCTGGGATGAGGAGCCCACGGCCCGGTTCAGAGAATTTTGCTGATCAGGCAGTCCCGACAGCGCTCTGATAGCCGCCGAAGCCTCCCTCAGCTTCCGATAACAAACAACTCCGGTTACGCCAAAAAACAGAGCAGTTGCTACCAATAATCCAATAATCCACAAATCCTCCACGTCCTCCACACTCAGAACGGACAGACACATGGGCTGCCACTGACCCCACGAGTCCAGCACGTATCCAGCCGCGTGTGTGTCGGAGGGACAGACAGCTTCTCCTGGCACGGTCCGCTTCGTGGAAAAAATCTTATCCATTGAAGAAACAGCCCAATTGATTAATTCCATATTGGTTCGAGTGAGCGCTGAAGGGTCGCAGACGAGACGAAAAGCAAGCAGGGAGTAGGAAAAACTTAGGGAGGGAAGAGCAGAAAGATATGCGACCTGCCTTGCCGAGTGCCGGAAGAAGTTAAAGGTTCTTCTTGTCATTACTCACTAAAAGAGTGCAATTTGTGGATAGAAAAAGTGGGTTCTGCCAAGACCCCGTTATTAAAGATCCACATATTTTATTAAACAAATATATGTTAGAACAACGTATTTGTAGTTGAAAGTTCAAACGTGTCTGTTAGTTGTTTTCCTTTTTTTTTTTGTACAGGCTCTTGGAGAAATGCATGTGCTATTTTCTATAACAGAATAGATCTTGCAATAGACAGATTTTCATATGGAGTTTTACATAGAACTTGAATACGGTACAATGCAACTACTCATTATTCATGAAGAAAAAAACTTCCATTACATTCCATAGTTATATGTACATTGAAAATAAAATTATTAGAAGCTCAAACATATTTTTCCGCTGCATCAATGCTGAATGAGAGCTGTGACCAGCTAAGCATGTACAGTACCTGTTGTGTAACAATACACAATCCCGCATGCAGTTCTTCGTGGTCAGTTTCTTGTATAACTTGTAAAATAAGTTTTTGTACTTTTGTACCAGAAGAGTTACTGTTACAACTTGCATTCTAACATGGCCATACATTCAATCAGCTTATGGGAGAAACAGAAAGAGAAGTGGTTGAGTGAGCTAGAAATAAAATACTAGAGAAGAGAAACAACCAAAAAAAACAACAGTTTATCAAATAAATAAAGAATATGTTTCTGATCAGTGGTCTTTGAAATGCTTTCAGAGCTTTTACATTCCAAAGTACAAATAGAGTAAACATGTCCACACCTCAGCACAACACAGAGATCATGAGTGGAAGCAGCTGAAACTTCCTGCTTTCTTTTTCATCAGCCCTGCAGCTTCATTGCTGCCCTGAAGTCATTCATTAGTCATTTATTCCACATTTTTCAGAGATAACCACCTAGTCTTTGCCTAATCTTCAAATGTCAGCAGAAATGTAGATAGCTAATGGCAAGATAACTTTTTAATATATCATTATTATCATTATTTATAATAATAGTACTGTCTGGCTGTAGCTGAGGCTGCAGGTTTGAGCCCAGGTTGTGTCAAGAAGAGCCCTTGAGGTTAAATATTGCAAAATATTTTATTCGAGTTTGCTTGGTGTGGTCACTCCTGCTGACAGGGGCAGCCAAAAGAAAACAAAATAATAAATTGAATTATTAAATCCAACAAAGTTAAGTCAGATTATCTGGACGGTTTATTTTTGTTGGAACATTTCATTTCATCCAAAAGACTTCATCAGTCTTTATGAGATATCAGTCATAAATATTACCTTCACATAGTGGTTGACATATGTGACGGTGCTATTTATAAGACTGAGTTTGTTGTGGCTCCTCAGACTGGTCAAGTCTTTTGTATGAAAAACAAAACTTTTCAACAAATTGGATCTACAAAGTTGTCAGGTCCTCTGGACAGTTTCAATTATTTAATCATTTTTGTATGTCTTATCTTTTGGCCAAATTGTGCTTCTAAAATATGATTATTTACACTCTGCTTCAATTCAACAGTTTATGGTTGATCACGGGTAATACACGGCCCGTGTCATGTAAACTTTCACTTCTGGTTCATTGAGTATGGCGTAATATTTTGTGACTGTGTGTACTGGGCATGCTCCGTTATAAAACTCCCATCCTATTAAAAAAGTGGCAATTAAAAAACAAACCGGGGTGATTTTCAGCCATGAATATTCATTTACCAATGATACAGTAAATTACATCCCGTAATAAAAATAAAAATAATAAAAATAACTACAAAAAAGTTATTACTGTTTACATTTGGGTGAATATTTGAAGCAGCCAGAGGACCTGACTTAACGATTTTAGATTTTTCTACCAGGATTATTGAGCATGCATCAGGGTATTTGAACCAGTTCTCCTTCTTCAACATACTTTAGTAGTTCATACTATTTGGATGGTACAGGTAGAAAGAGCTGACATCACCATGGTGTGTCTACCAGTGCACAGTACCTCAGAGTATGTTGCATGAACTGATAAAGCAGAGCATAAAACAAGGACACAGGTCATAATGTGAACATATCGACTTTAGTTAAGTGAACCTATTTGACCCTCTTAAAATAATGGCAATGACATCACCCCATGAGTCTTTTCTTAGGATATTAGTCAATAAATTAGACTTTTGTGTGCAGTTTGCACCATCAGTACTGTAAAAAATATGTATTTACTGGTAATTTTATATTTATTTTAATATTTATTTAAAACGTTTAGGTAGACATATAAAACATTACTTGAAGAAAAATGTGGTCATGAATATTTGTTTTTTAATTTTTTAATTTTAATCAGTTAACAAAAAGTTTAATAGGACCAACATTAGTCTTCAAAACGTTACCAAATCTTCTAGGTAGTCTTGCACGTTAATTTTGCAAGATTATAGTCAGGTGTGTGATTAACCAATTAGACCAAACAGTTGCTAATGATAATTTTCACGCACATGCTGAAACAGTCATTAGCTGAAACAGGAACAGCTGTGAGGCTGAAACCTGAGTAAAGAACAGGCAAAGTTTGTTAATATGGTGAGATTATAAGATAGTTTCACCACAGTAAACCAATCCTGCCAAAGCTGCAGCAACATGACACAAGGTGGATTGCATCAGCATGGTAGGCAAATATTTCAAATCAGAGTAAGCGTTCTCCAAGCTCATTTGAAGAAGCACAAGAAATAAACATCACTGAGACACAG